>JARJDU010014005.1:0-10102 GCA_030264695.1 Lissagria laeviuscula
AACGGCAATAACAACAGTAATAAACACGTTGAATGAAGAGGTAAATTTACCACAAATCTATGTGGAATTAGAGCCATTGCCGGGAACTAACTCAATTAGAAAAAAAATTACCTACTAATATATTAAATGATGAAGAGAAAAACGGCCTTTTCTATAATAACTTAGGTAACACGCTAGTTTACGACAAATTCTTCACTATAATATCATATAAAAATCTGACTTTTTATGAGCAAAAACTTAACCCGGACGACCGTGAAAAAACCGCGTTTTCAACTTCATATGGTCATTTCGAATTTCTCAGAATGCCTTTCGGTTTACAAGACGCTCCCGCAACATTTCAACGCCTAATAAATGTCGCCTTATCAGGGCTTCAATGCATACAATGTTTTATTTATTTGGATGATATTGTAATTTACGCAGCAAACCTAAACGAACATTCAAATAAATTGCGTAGTGTATTTTCTCGACTCAGAACTAACAATCTGAAATTACAACCAGGAAAGTGCGAGTTTCTAAAAAAGGAAGCAGCTTACCTAGGTCATATAATAAACGAAAACGGTGTTAAACCAGACCCAAATAAAATAAACTGCATTACAAATTACCCACAACCTAATAACGAGAAAGGTATTAGACAATTCCTAGGCTTAATGGGGTACTACCGTGGATTTATCAAAAATTTTTCAGAAATATCAAAACCTTTGAATACTTTGCTACAAAAAGAGAAAACATTCGAATGGGGACCTTTACAACAAGCATCATTTCACACATTAAAAACAATTTTAACTTTAGAATCAACTTTGGCATAACCTGATTTTTCAAAAGAATTCATCATTACGACCGATGCAAGTAATGTAGCAATCGGTGCAACTTTATCACAGATGGACGCATTCGCGTCTCGATCATTAATCAAAGCAGAGTCCAACTATAGCACCATTAAACGTGAATTACTAGCAATCGTTTGGGCAGTAGGCCATTTTAGACCATACGTGTACGGCCAAAAATTCACTATCAATACAGACCATCGACCTCGGCAATGGTTGTTTAATTGCAAAGATCCGTCCTCCCGTTTAATAAGATGGAGAATCAAAATTGAAGAGTAAGATTACAAAATAAGCTACAAACCAGGTCAAAAAAACGTTAACGCCGATGCGTTATCGCGCAACCCACCAGTAACCATCGCAATCACCACAGTAAATACGTACAACCAATTCGTTAAATTTCATTACAAAAATGATCAAAACATTAATATTGAAATAATTAACGATAACTTATTTAAATACGACACTACCGCGCTTTCAATCGCCAAAGATTTGAACGAAAATAATCCACTTTATGAAAATTTAGCATCTTATTTTCATATAAACCAAATATCCAACGCAGACATCCAAATGCATGGTGTACTAAAATTAAATAAGAACGGTAAAACTGTGTATCTGCTGATAACACATTTAAACCATTTTGATAAACCAGAATTAACCGATATTTTCTACGCTTAAACAAAATTAACGAGTTATTCGACGCGTTTGAAAAATTTGCAAACTCTACGAAAATTGAATTAGAAATAATTGAGAATTTTGCTTTAATTTCTAATTTAATTAGCAACGCTAACCAAGAACTAGACGGCATAATCTCAGCAATTTTATTTTCAAAATTGAATATTTTACACCCAGCGATTATTTCACCGGAAAACCTTAGAATTACAAGCATTAACGCTTCACTCGGATATGAAGTTGCCTTATCCAAAAAACCGTGATAATATTTACAAATATTACTCAATTATGTCATTAATTCCAATCACTGTAGATCAAACCCTTTTATTTATAATAATAATTGTTTTTAAACCAGACTACCTAATTTACAAGCTAATACCTTTGCCAAACTTTAATTCCTACTCAAACGTCCTTTCTTATATCAACCCATCAAAACCATATTTGCTATTGAACGCAGCTGGTAATCAATATAGTATGATGGAAGACATGTCTGCCTGCAAAACGAACAATTAATCAGAATTTCTATGTAAATGTCACACCCAATATACTACGAACACAAGTCCAATCTGCGAAGTACTTTTGATGGATCCAGCCGTCAACGCGATTCCAGAAGATTGCCACACAGTCACGTCGAAGGCCAACATCGAGCTATGGACTCAGATATCCACCAACTCCTGGATCTTCTCAGAAACCAAAAACATCACAATAAACGTCATGTGTGGTACAACACGTAAAAGTGCAATAATAAGTGGTACCGGAATCGTAATCCTCAACGATAATTGCAAACGCACGACATTAATGTCTCGCTGTAATCTCCGAGAAAAATCATGAGCATCCTCAATGCGAAGAGACAATAACTCCTTCGGGACGAAGGCAGATCTTTTCATAAGGGGGGGACGTATGTTACGACTCACCACATTATTAGTATAGCCATTATAGTTAAGCCTTTGTATTTGTAATCATCTTATTCTAATATTTAAGCCATCATAATATCTATTGTAATATTTAAGATTTCTTTATGACAAACATCCGCCATAAACAAATCTATTACAGATGCCGGGTGAAACCCGAATTGCACCGATACCCGGAATCGGCTAATGGTCAACGATGGGCGTCGCCGTTACCCCCATTTTTGCACACGGCACAAACATGTATTTCTCTTCCTCTATTTTAGTATTGTAATGTTAGTAGTTTTAGATTTAATAAATCAGTATTCAACCAGAACGCAACTTAGTAGCATCTTCGCAAACCCAAAAAGTAACAAAACTTATGTCTGAAGTCCCAGCGACGAAAACGACATAACATAATCATATCGCACGTGGACCGATAATATTTCTACAAATGCTTATAATGTAGATCAGTCATATATCATTGAATAAAGCTTTAAAAGACGATTCTTTTGGTAGATAATACTTTGTACTTCGCTAAGAGAGAAGTAAAGTTACAGACCATAAACGGCAGAGTTTTTTTTTGGAGTGACGTACATTTTGGTACTATTTTTCTATGATTGTTAGTTTAAAAGTTTTATTTTCGCTCAAATTTTTGTCATGGCAAAGATTTTACAAAAACAAAACAGAATTGCATTCAGACCAAATTAAAAAGTTTCTAACTTTTTATTTAACGTAAAAGATCATAGAGAAATTTATAAAATTTCATGCCTCGAATGATATGGTTTTTATGTAGGTCAAACGGGAAGAAGCATGAAAAAAAAGTTTTCAGACAAAATAGTGGATTTAGTTCAATTGCAACTCATGCTTTAGAACACAATCACTGCTTTCCAATAAATAATAATTTTAAAATTTTACATAACTGCAAAAAGGGTATGAAGCTAAAGCCAAAATTTACAAACATAACAGTAATCTAAAAATTCAAATACTTAACGAGCAAGTAGACTTAACCATGTTCACTTTACCTATTTTCAACATTTTGTAATAGTTCCAAACATATGTAATATTATTCAATTTATTTGTATACCTGTATACCTGTAACTTCTATATTACTTTTAATTGTGGCATTCTTGTCACCTTGATGTTACTTGAGAATGGACTTATTAACCCGAAACTACTCGCAATCTGATGTATTTTTAAATGTTGTCTTTAAATATACATAAACATTATTTTGGGATAGTGTTTCTTATTTTATTAAGTCTTACAGTCATTATTTATCAATGTCAAACAATTTGATGTTATTCCCAACGAAATTATTTATATTTCACGTTATTACATGGACGAGTTACGAGTTTAATGATATTTTGATTTTATTATAAATAAAATATATGACAAAAACATCTCGTTAAGAATTAACAACCTGTCGAATACCAGTTTCTTACAATATAAAAATATAATTTGTATATACCAATTTGAGTTTATCTGAAATTGCGTCTCAATTTACTTACAAACTTTTCATAAATTCATGTAAAATAAATAGAACAATGAACGCTCAGTTATTCAATAAGCATGCACACATTAATTACAATAATAATCATAATTATTATGGATGCGATGCACGGTTTTATCTCACTCTTAATTATGAGGTACATGTTCCAAAATTCTAGTGTCACTGAATATGTGGGTATTGCGCTCATTTTTCCAGTGCATTTCACTTGTTATCTACACTAGGATACTAAGCATTCTCCATGTCATTAAATATGTTCTAACAAGCCAGTATGTAAGGCTTTTATCTAGCTGCAATAAAATCGCAATAAGCCATAATTTGCGTTAAATAGTTGTTACCGTAATTATTGTCGCAAACACGTTTTTCTAATATAATTTGATTTTATTATGTTCCCGCAGGTTTGGTCTTAGTAGCAAACAATCAGTCTTATATTCATCGAGCCAGTGCAACGCTTCAATAAATTCCAAAGTAGGAGAATCATCATAAAAATGGATTGGAATGGTATAACGACGAGCATTGCGGTGTTGGTTTTATCAGCGGTTTTGTGTCAATGTCAAGAGAACAATATGTTACATAATGGAACATATCAAGGTTTGTTTAATAACAAATTACTTAAATATTTCTTGTTTTACTTGCAAAAATTTATTGGCCAAGAATATGGTATTTGTCGTAGAGTGCAATCAGTTGGACGAAACTGCGATACATCTTTTTCTATAATTTACTCTATTCAAAGATTAACAATGTGACATGTAACCTTACTCAAATTAAGTCTTCAGTCAAAATGATAACGCAATATCTTACACAACAAGACTTACTTAAGTAAGATCAGTTACGAAGCTACGAAGCTTCAGACTTTCGCTTGTTTCCAGCATAGAAAACGAACTCTCAGGACGTTATTCCCAAAAAAAAACAAGGTTTTTGCACATAAATTAGGAAATAATTAAAGGAGTAAGATACAAAAAATATGTAAACAACGTAGAATTAATTTGCATTTAGAAACACTCATAAAAAGTTGGAAAATTTGTTGAAAAATTATAGAAAAAAAATATAAAGATCTTTGCACTCGCTGTTCTGAAATTGTATTTTTTGCAAGTTTTTGCACATTACACGGAAAATAATGCTAAGAGCAGGATGCAAAAAATGCGCGGGCCAAGTAGAACTAATTTGAAATTTGATAAGTTTATAAAAAAAATAAGAAATCTGTCAAAAAATCGGTCAAAAAGTCTTTGCGTTCGCTGTCCTGAAATTGTATTGTTAGCTCGTTTCTGCACATCACTCAGGAAATAATGTCGGGAGCAAAGTGAATAAAATACGTGGGCAAAGTAGAATTGATTTGCAAGTAGAAACATTCATAAAAAGTTAAAAAATCCGTCCAAAAATAGGCGAAAATAAATTAAGATCTTTACGTTTGCAGTCCTAAAATTGTTTCTTCAGTGCGTTTTTGCACATAACTCGAAAAATATTAAAGAAAGTAGAGAGCAAAAGATAGATGAGCAAATTAAGAATAATTATCAATTTAATAAGCTTACAAAAAAATTAAAAATTGTCAAAAAATAGCAACAAAAAAAAACTTTGCGCTCGCTCTCCTGAAATTGTATTTTCAGCGCGTTTCCGCACGTAACTTGGGAAATAATGGAGGGAGCGGAGTGCAAAAAATACCGGAGCAAAATAGAATTAATTTGTAGTAACAAATAACATCTGGCAAACAATAGCAAAAAGAAAAAGATCTTTGAGCTTCCGGTCTTTAAATTGTCTTTTTAGCTCATTTTTGCACAGAGACATTTTGCCAGACTGATTGAAAGCAACGACACATTTTTAGGCTCACATTTCATAACAATCTTTGTTTTCCAGAAGAAAATATAAATACAAATTCCACGACGCATATTGACTATATACCCTTCGAAAGTTCAAATTCCTGCAAACGTCAATGCATTTCCGGTATGAACAAACGCTGTCGATATCATTTCGAAGTCGAATGGTATTACACTATGAGCAAAGCATGCTACGATTGCCCTCAAACATTAGACGATTGTTATCGTGAAGATTGCATTATAGCCGACGGTCAAGCCCGCAGCGTAGTAGTAGTAAATCGTCAATTACCTGGCCCAGCCATCGAAGTAAGTAAGCATTAACATACTAATTGTCTCTCTATCTCATAACAATCAATCAATTACCAACTTTAAGGTATGCGTCGGTGACGAGATAATAATTGACGTTGATAATCAACTAATGGGTGAAACTACAACCATCCATTGGCATGGTCATCATCAAATTGGGACACCGTACATGGATGGAGTACCAGGTGTCACACAATGTCCAATAGAATCAGGTACGGTGTTTACCTATCGCTTCAATGCTACCAATTCTGGTACTCACTTCTGGCATTCACATTCGGGCATTCAACGTGGCGACGGCACCTATGGAGCGTTCATAGTCCACGTTCCTGAAGAACAAGATCCTCACAAAGATCTTTATGACTATGACCTGAGTGACCATATCATTTCCATTAACGATTGGGATGATATCCCAAGCACGGCAATGTTCCTCTCGCATTATCACTTCGGAGGGACTAACAAACCTGCTAAACTGTTGGTGAATGGTCTCGGGATTAGGAACTTCTCCAGTGTTGATGGTAACACCCCGATTGCAAGGTTCCAAGTTAAGAAAAACATGAGATATAGGTTTCGGTTAATCAACGCAGGATTCTTGAATTGTCCAATTGAGATGTCATTCGATAGACATCGCATGCAAGTGATCAGTTCGGACGGGAACGATGTCACACCTGTCATGGTAGATTCTCTGGTGTCTTATGCTGGGGAACGCTTCGATTTTGTTTTGACAGCTGACCAACCAGAAGATTTGTATTGGGTAAGGTTTCGGGGATTAATGGATTGCGATGAGAGGTTTACGAGTGCCCATCAGGTCGCTATCTTGGAATACGAAGGGACCGGTGTTGGCGCAGAGACATTGCCAAATGGTGAAATCCCTAGTTACAACTCATCTCACAGAATTGGAATGGTAAGTAGATTGTTAAAGTCAAGGTGCTCATTTTGAAATTAAATTAAATATAGCAACTCAATCCGTTGAACAAAGGAGTGGAGTCTGCCGGAGATAACAAGACCATCAGCATTCCGGAATTGAGATCCATCACTGAATATGATGCCAGTGCTCTTGTCGAAGAACCAGACGAGAAGTTCTTTATTTCTTATGATTTCTACAAGATTGATACTCCCATGTACCATAAAAAGGGCAAATATGGTTTCAACCAAGGTATTTTAACCTCAACCATAGACAAATATTGCATGCTAAATAGAATTATTTTTGCAGTAAAAGAAAACAAAAGGGTTCTGACACCTGAGCTTAATCACATCGCCTTCAAACTGCAATCTGTACCGCTCCTCCAAGGAAGGTACCAAATGAATGATTCACTTTTCTGTAATGAAACTACCGAAGTTGGAAAGAACTGTTCAAAGGAATTATGTCGATGCACCCATGTGATTCAAGTCAAGCTGAATTCTATTGTAGAATTGATTTTGGTTGATGCAGGGTTTGCTTATGATGCTAACCATCCTTTCCATCTTCATGGACACTCGTTCCGTGTCATTGGCATGGAAAGACTCTCCAACAATGTGACTGTCGAAGAGGTCAAACAATTGGACAAAGAGGGCAAGCTAAAGAGGAATTTTGATAATCCTCCTGTCAAGGATACGGTGACCATACCCGATGGAGGGTATACCATCGTACGATTTAATGCCACCAATCCAGGTAGGTGTTAATTATGGTTAGGCTAATTAGGATAATGACTAATGAATGCTTTTACAATGCAGGATATTGGCTGTTCCATTGTCATATCGATTTCCACGTGGAAGTTGGGATGGCGTTAGTGTTCAAATTTGGAGAAAACGAAGACATGGCACCGATACCTGAAGCTTTCCCACAATGCGGTTCCTATTCGCCTTTTCGTGACGAACGTCCATTCAACCATCAAGCAATCATCGCACCTAATTTGAGACTATTACCTGTGATGGTATTACTAATTTATCTAAATCTGTGTAGGTAGTCTTGTCAAAAGGTCAAAATGTATTTTAACCAACTAATTCGTACATAAAACTCAACGTGATATTAGTCTTATAGTGCCACATGTTAATCGATTTTACTTTTGAATAAAAGAACCGTAAAATATATTTTTTTTGAAAATTAGAATTAGACATTGTTATTATGTAACAAAGGGCCGTTGGATATCTCAACATACTTCCTTTCGTCGCTACTGATTTGTGGATCGTCCCATCCCCAATACTGCGGTACATTTTGATCATTAGCTGGTAGAAATCGTTTCTTAAGTTCATCAATGTCTCCTTCATAGGTGCCATCTCCAGTGCGTAAGATTCTCTTAAGGATCATCTCTCTCGACGCCGTTTTCAGGTCATATGCCCATCCTAGATATGAAAAGAAATTGATGAAGTAAGTCGACGAGTTGCGCCAATCGTTGCCGTATTCGCTGGCTTTGTAATCCCAGGGGAATGTGTGATGGTAGTTATGGAAGCCTTCGCCTAAACATGCTAACTTCATGAAGTCCTGTTCGGTGGCTGCGGTATTCCTGATTAAATACTCGATAAAGATTTAGAAGATTTAAAAGGAAAATGTAAAGAAATGTTATATACTTGTCGTAAGGCTTGGTGCCAAATATGTGGGACACACTGTTGAGACTCCACACGAGGTTTATAGTAAGCACGTAGCGGAAGATGGTCATATAGAATGACAGTAGTAGCTTTTCGTTCCAGAAATAAATTGGTAAGTAGGTTGGAATGATGAAAGTGCATGGAACCATTAAAAATACATAGTATCTGAAGAAATAAATGCATTTTTAGATTAGTAACAAACAAACTCTTAAAAGTTCTCTAATTTTACAAAAAGAATAAGAAAAATAAAAAGAAAAAAAAAATGAAAAAAAAATGTTAAGCTCGCAAAACGTGGCCATCAGTTGGCCCAACGTTGGCAAAGTGCTGGCAAAAATTTAACAAAAGTTTAGCAATGTAGGGCTATTTAAGGAAATACGTCGTACATATGACTCATGTTGGCTTTTGTTAGGGTTATGTTAGCACTACGTTGGCAAAGCGATGCATTTAAAAATTGTTTTAACATCGTCGGCTAAACGGCGGTTTTATATTAGAAAACCTGCATGGAATATATACATTTTCTCTGGTGGCAATAGCAATAGCCAATCATTATCCGTCAACGCATTTTTGATTAGCTTCTTTATCTTTTCCGACGTTGTGCCAACGTTTTATGATCGGCTAGAAGACGTTGGCCCGTTTGGCGGCCACCGCATGAGTGTTAGCTAGGAACAGGACAAACTATGAAGATTCCACTTACTTTCTATGAAACATAACGACTTTGTCTTTCCTCAAATCATCAAAATTTATCCTCTCTCCAATATTCAGTACATCAGGATGCTTTTTACACATGAGCCATCCACAATGAGCAAAGAAAAACCCTACAAACCTCAGATTCTTCAAGATGTTTAGATAAATAAATTACACCAAGATAATATCATAAAACTTCTCTTAACAGTTGTTCACACCTCGTTTCGCATTATGAGGATCAGCATTTGTCTCCGAATATTTATGATGTGCACGATGATCACGAGCCCACGTAAAGATATCATTAACGAAACTAAGACTCATAAAGAAAGCCAAAAGTATTTTCAAAGGCAACGTAGCTTTGTAACTCTTGTGTGCCCAAAGTCTATGAGCTCCCATTGTAATTCCATAGCTCGAAAATACGCCTAAAACCATTTCTGCAAGAAGGAAAATTAAAACAAAATCCAAATTGGTTGTTGAATGAACTGATGTTTCACTCACGAAACGCAAACGTCTTTAACATTATATGACCTGATAATAATAAGGAGAATGTGTAAAGTGCTATTAAATGCAAATAACAAATGAACAGAGTGTTGATCCATACGATTTCCATTTTGTACTCGGATCCGCCATCTTGTCGTGTTTGCTTTTCTACGGTAGCTGACATTACAGTCGTTTGTTATGCAGTTGTGAATGCTATTATTACAAGTAAAATGATTGTAGGTATTAAGTGTAGTTCAATCAAGTAATTAATTAGTATCGCTATCTTAATAATTGCATCAAAAATTAATTAGCATTATTATGTAGATTAATTCAACTGCAATAATAATCGAACATACATTGTATTGTAAGTCCTAC
>JARJDU010014021.1:0-11748 GCA_030264695.1 Lissagria laeviuscula
CAGACTGTTTGATCAGCGGTTTTGTCGGTTTCTGAAACAGTATTATGATTGCAAGTATCGGCCGACAACAAATCGTTATAGTTTGCGCACATGCATATATCATAATACCGATTAAGAAACCGACTAACTCCTCAGCCGACAAAAAGTCTGGAGTGTGTGCTGAGCCTAAAACCAATGTTTCAAGCAATAAGATTAATTTATTGTCTAAAGTATTCAAATATAATTGGAACCATAACTTAAATCAAAAGCAACTGGAAATAATAGGAATTGAAACTGAATTATTACTAAATTAATTAAATAAGAATATCCTAAATGCTAAATTTGAATTAAATATGAATGAATTAAATATTAAATATGAAATAAATATGAAATTTTATTAATAAGAACAGCCAAAGCTATATATTTAAAATAAAACTAAAAGGTGTTTTCACAAAAGCCGTTAAAGGAAATTCAGTCATCGCTATTAATCATATTAATTATAATAACAAAATTGTACAATTCTTAAATTTTAATAACTTCAGCATTCATAAAACTTATTATAATAAATTCAGTCCCAAATTTGTAATAACAATTTTTCAGAACTTCAATCTTAGATACATTTTAAAGCAAAATAATTCCAATTCAACAATACATTTTACAAACAAACCGATGGATTAGTGATAAGTAATCCGTTAAGCCCGTTACACGCTAAAATTTTGAAAACATAATTTCGAATCTTCATTTATTTAAATTGTGTGTATTGACATAGATATGTTAATGAGATCGAAGTTTAATCCTAGTAATCTTTACACGTGTCCTTAAAAATCCATAAAAGTATTAAATTCACTGTTGAAAGTGCAATAAATAACTCAATCAACTTTTTAAACCTAACATTTCCTCAAATTTAAAACATACCATAAACCTTCACATACAGATGCAACATCGGCATATCAATCTATGATTCACTGACTAATTAATACTCCATTATTTAAACCAAATTTTTAAACTAAATTTAAAAAAAATTAAGTAAAAAATAATGGACATCCTATTAATATTATCAATAATATCTTATCTTCAAAAATTAAAAAGCACAGATTTTTAACGGTCAACAAATATCTCATTTTCTAAAAAAGTTAGGCTTAATTGTGTCATATAAAACAGAAAATTCTTTAAATAAATTTATCATTGTGAAAATTTTAATTTTGATGCATACTTATTATCTAGTGGTGATTGCCCTTAAATCTATGTTGGACAGACAGAGAGAAAGTTCATAGACCGAGTTAATGAACATTAAAAATGTTTCTTGCAAAATAAAATATCTTCCACACATTCCAACCACTTGTAAGAACATTATTCTTTTTATGACGAATTAAAATTCGTTAACAAACGTTCAAAATTAGATTTATTAGAGAGCTTCGCTGAAAATAATTATGAATTTATGTATATGTTCAGTTATGTACATTAGATTATGTTAGGTTATCAAATATTATTGCCAATGTCAATGCGACTACTAATTTTTCATTAGAAAACACAATATTCGGGTGATTTAGACATGATCAGTATAGGTTAAAGTCAATAAAATGGATTATAAATAATATTAAAGGTAATAATTCGTAATATTCAATATTAAAATTTTTAGTTTTAAAACTTTTCAAACAAGTATTTCCTAGAAATAATCAAAGCAATTGTATGGAAGTAGTTTTAGTATGGAGTTACATAGGTTTGCGAATGAAATTAATGACAGTCACGAAGGCGGCGAAAGGTTGGATCCTTAGGCGCGACACGCGCGATCCGTCAGCCGCATTGTGCGCTTCGACAATTGCGAAAAGCACTCGAAGGGCTTTTCCTCGCGCCCGCAAAATAATTGCGCTCGACTTCCTTTCGCTTTCTTGCTGCTTTACTGCCGCTCCATTGCATCCGCATACACGCGAATATACTACCGCCGTGCGCGCACTGTGCCAAATCATGTGTGAGCTCTCTCCCTTTTTTCCATTTTCCGTTTTCCCATTTCGCGCCGCAAATCGAGCGCATTAATAAATTTAAAGCCTCATGTTTTACCAATGTTATTGATATGAAACCACCTTCAGCACAATTTCATACCAAATTGTAAAAATATCTTCAGGATCATAAATAGTATATATCGAAAAATAATTTGGACAAAGTGTGTATCGTATGAACACTAGTAATACGTACCACATTTTCCGGCATGAATGACCCTCGTGTTAAGTCTTGCGCGGCACGAAGCCACCCGCAGCTGGCAGTGATTCTCGTAGGTCCTGCCGTCGCTGCCACAAACGGGCTCCACATGGGGGCGGCAGTGCAACAGACACTGGCAGAGCGCTCGTCCGTCCGATCCCGTTACGCATTGTGCTCCCCACGCGCAGAAAGTCTTGTCGCATGGTTCTGTAAGCGCAAAAAAAGTTGAAACTCCTGTTCAATCAAATTCATCACCACATAGCATACATTCAATGATAGATTCAACTGAGAATTTGTTCGCAAAAAGATGATTTATATCATTTTTATTATATATATCTATATTTGCTAGGCAGATAAATGATGGGCGCTAGCGTAGCGTCGGTCAGGAAATCGTCCATGCACAAAACTCTTTTATTCTTTTGTTTCGTTTGAAGTTTGAAGAGCATTGTTTTTGGGGCGCGGGATCTCTCTGGAGCTCGAGCTGGAGTGAAGCCGGAGGTTTGATAGCATAATAAAAGCGCTGATTTGGCGTATAACGCCAACGGGTTACACTTGACTGATAGCTGGCTTACCCTCGAAAGGATTTGCTTGGAAATTCACCACTTTTTTAGGGTTTACAGGCTTATCTCTTGAATTCCAAAAAATTACAATATTAATATTCTGAAATCTTCTCTTGTCTCTTTGCCTAATAAAATTCCCAAACGCAAATAGTGCTAATTTAAATGCGAAGCGGAAACTTGTTAAATGCGTTATTTCCAGGAGGGCATAGTTCTCGCAGTGAGTGAGATTAATAAGCGAGAAACAGCCAACTAGCAAGTTCACACGTCTTGCGAATTGCGAATTACTCGAGTTAGTTGCAAAGGGCGGACATAAATAACGAGAGAGAGCTGACAGGAGAGGCGCGCCCGTCGCTTTTCGGCTTCATTAAGTTGTTTATTAGTTGATGTTTGAAAACAGTAGCTCGTTCCCTCAGGGCGGTTTTTCCTAAGTCGTTTCATGCATCTCGCTTCCCCTGCCGCCTCTCAGCGTTCATCCATATGAATGACTGTTAATCGAATTCGAGAAGTTTTGCGACTGGATTTGTGTACGCAAACCACAAGTAGGGGCGGCGTTCATTAAAGCGCGGCGAATATGAGACTGCGGCTGCAGTGGCGGCAAGTTGGGTAAACACGCGCCGCACACCGCCAGAGGCAGAAGAGGCCAAATCGCACTGCGTGTTCGAGCAGTTCTTATTAACTCTTGCGCTGATTCAATTATCGCCCTGTTGAGTTGATTAGGCTCGTTGTCGACGGCTTCCACGCTTAGAATAAGGACATGCATAATTTCAATAACGAGTTACATTATTGTTTCTTAATTTATTGTGTAATATTATTCTATTTAGTTATTCTTAACGTAGATATTATTAGAACTTTTACATGGCCTGTGAGATAGATTATCCAAGTGCGTAGCTTCGGAAGTAATGAAAACCAGACAGTCAGTGCAAATAGCATGTTTATATTATTATACAGTTAACATGACATTTTTAAACTGAATGTGATATGGTTTTAATGGTTATTGCAAATTCGGTTGTATTACAAAAACGTAAAATAAAGCCCGGATTTACACAAAACTGTTTAATTAACACCCTTTGATCAGTACCGAAAGTGGAAAACAGTTAGTTTCGGGATTATTTGTAATTATGTCTAGCGAATGCGGGTGAAAAAGTGAATTTCCGGATGGTGCGTGACATGAATGCGTTGCGCATCGGAGCCGGAGCCGTGAATCAGATTGAGCGCATTTATAACAAACACACAAGTCGCAATCGGAGAAGTAGAAGCGGGGGTTGGGACCCGCCCGCGTCGTCGACATTAAGCAGGATAATCGTTATCGTATTCAAATCGAGGCATTCGGATGCAAAGCAGACTCGTGCACTTTGCAGACCTTCCGCGTTTTCAATATCGGCGCTGCCTCTTTTTTAGTTGGCCGACAACAGCGGCAGAGAGAAATTAAGGGCCAGCTGCCGCCTCACGCTTCTCCGACAGATTGAACTATTTCGTCACGATGCGCCACTTAATCAGTTTTCTTCATTTGGAAAAACGTTTAAAATGCTTGATGGAAAACTCAAAAATGAAAATGCTAAATAATAGAAATAGCTTCACATAAATTATTCTTAATATATTCCTGAAAATCATCCAATTTAAGGTTTTCCAGTCTCATCATTAAAGTTACAAGAACATGCAACAACCAATTATATTTCGCCTTAAGAGTAAAATTAATAATTATGAAGTTGCAAACTTTTACTTTGTTTTCCAATTAAACCGCCTCTTAAAAGCTGCTCGGCTAGGTTCCCTCAAGGACTAAAAGCGCGCTCGCTTACCGCTACCACAAGAAGTTCTACTTTCAAACAGGATAATGCTCTTAAATGCAGCGCTGGTTCCAAATTGCGCACCATTTGGGACTGATCAATACTCGATAATGAAATCATACTTCTAACTTTATCAACTGTTTCTTTCGTGCTCCTATTCGCTGGTTCGCTGCTGACAGAACGTCGTAAGAAGCTCCCTGCTTTTCGCTTTTTCTTCCGGAAAAGCTGTCATAGACAGGCAGTGTTATCGCCATCATCGCTCAGAGGACATAAGCACACGTAATGCGCCCAGGACTCGTTCGTATTCGTGGCATGCATTGCTAGATCTCCGGATGGATCCTTTGTCGATGACACTCGGAAGAAACACGCTGCAACAGACTCTCTCTCTTATCAGCAAAAATGACTTTCTATGCAAATTGCATGTTTTGTTAGGAGGTAAAAAGGAAGAAAAAGAGAACAGTTTTAAATCTGTTTCAACTTTGAGTTCCTCCTCCAAATTTGTTTGAAAATACCATGTATTTATAAATATTTTCGTAACCATCAATTTTTTAATTTCGGTTTATATATATAATGTTTGTTTTTAATTGGTTGGATTTCCTGTTAAATATTCTCATCCAATAGAGTAAATCAATTTAAAATATTTTTTGGCTGTCCGATCGATTTTACTTACGGATAATTTATCTGCAGGCACTCATGCTTCGTAAAGCTGCCGTCGCCGTTTGGGGCTGTTTTTCTATTGGTTGTCGCAGCGCGTAATGTACGGCGAAACTTTGGCCCACTACTACACATCCTATTCGCATTCGCCGCCGCCGTCTGTCTTTGGCAGACGCTAAATTCGTAGTAAGCGGCAAGCAAATTACAGTTTCTTCGAGAGCGACGCAGGTTGTAGGGATAAATCATCAACGTGCTTTTTTTTGACCGCTTTTCCAATATTACTTTTGTTCTTTTTGTGTGTAATTTTAGATATCTTTAATTTAATTTTAATGAATAAATTCTCAGCTTTAATGTCACGTATAAATCAATGCAAATTCCCTTCAATTTTCCTTTGATTTCGTCAGACGGAATAAGACGCAATTAATACACATATAAGATATCTTGGCAAGCCCTAAAGTCTCTTTAATTGTTAAAGAATTATTAATTTTGATTTTCTGGAGAAACCAATTTGATGACTGAAGGTATGTATTAGCATTTCGTGAATAATCGGAAGCACGAATGAGAAAGAGGAAGAGAGCAAAGAGGAAAAATTGAAAATTCCGATTTGGAGCCTCCGGAGTTCGAGCTAATTTGAATTTCCGGCGTCGTATCGCAGGTGTAACAGATGCGTTTAAGATATGCATCGACCGAAGTTTCCCAACAAATCTAAAAGTCAACGGCGATATTGCCGCACAAATGCCAATTTTTTTCTCTTGCTTTCTGCTCCTGTCGGCCATTTTTTCCCCTTTCGGTCTGGATGTGACTTGAATTTAAAATTAAAGCATTAAACAGGAAGGAGATTTGCTCTTTTATAGTTCTAATGGAACTTAGAAATCGTTAAAACGTCAAATACTGTTTGTATATAAACATATCTAATAATCTATTTTGTTATTGAATAATGCTTTTTTTGAAGAAATTCATTAGTGCTGAAAAGTATAGCTTAATGAAACTTATTTTACTTGGTTCTATCCATGCATGATGCTGACTGAACTGCAATGTCTCAAAACTTTAGACTAATTGCTCCCAAAAATGGCTACTCCCACTGAACTAAAACTTCTTTAAATAATAGTGCCGTTATTTTAAATAATGAAGTTAGTTCACTGAGTTTATTATTAAGCGAAGGTTTAATATTAATAATAATAGTTTTGTAGAAAAACTATCAAATTTATACAATTTATGAGACTATTTATCATTGATTTCCATTCAAACTGAATGAAACTTTTCCATCTCAAAGCGCCGAAAAAAGAAATAATCCAAAGAGAGAAGATGAGAGTGGATCCGATAAGATTGTTCCAATTCAATATGCATTAAGATTTTTACATATTCCAATCTCTCAGTCGTCTTCTTCCCTATCTTCGCGTCCCGTTCGTCGAACTTCATATCTGTTATCTCTTCCATTACGCGAAGCGATTCCAGGCCCGGCATAAGACTGTACTCTAAGAATACGAATTCCCGTCTGTACCACTGCCACTGAATACGGCAGGTAAATGTATGACTTAATTTGAATTTACATTACATTACATTCGTGTGTCGGCGTAGTTCCGGCCACGCGCGCGTATCGGAAGCGGCAGCCGGAAGTGTGGCGAATGTAGATACGCGAGCAAGAAAAATGTAAATTTCCTAGCGTTGTACTTCTAAGGTCGCTTATCGCTCTTTGAAGGTACGCGGTGTGAATGTGTTGGTATAGGGGTGCACTTGAGCTCGACCAGTAGGAGTTTACAAGGACCTGTTTTACATGGATACTTTTAGTATCATCCTTTTTTCGTGGGGTTGGAAAGGTTCAATAACATGCTTTTCGTGGTGGAGACAAGTTGCTTTAATAGCTTTTACGTTGTTATGAGTATAATCACTATATAGGTTATTCGCTATTACTTTTGAACTGATATAGAATTAAGTCTTCAAGAGCATAATTACATTTAATCTGCGAAAAAATCTAACGAGCAAAGGTCAATTAAAGCATGTGCTAATTAAGCCCGAGCTGATGTCAAACTGGAAGGGATTAACCCAGAGAATTGCGTCGAATTTCCGTGGCTGCGCCCGGCACATCCGCCAACTAAAGACGCCGCTAATGACCGCGTCGGCTGTCGGCGAGTTGAGCGCATTTGGTCCTCGGATACGCGATTAGCGCTCTCTGGCTTGCAGCACGGCCGGGCCATGACACCGGCTGACACTGCCAACCTAGCAAATACTAAGACGCTAATCTATTAATAAAAAGGCCAAGTTTTCGCATCAAACTTTAACCTAGCAACACAGCCGACATCCGGCGATAGTAGCGCATCGCGGGTTGGCGCGGAATCGTCCGCATACTATTGGTTTTTCTGCCTCTGCTTGCGGTTTGTTTCAGAACGGCCGACAAATTTGTTATGAAACAAGGGGCGCTGCGCTGCGACCACGGTCATTTATCAAATGTAATCGTTTTTACATCGTGCCGCTGCAGACCAGAGAGGAACCGGAAGACATAGCGAAGTGGTTGAATTGTGTTGTGGAACATATGCAACACACATAGCTCTATTTGGTGTTAGTCTGTTTCCTGACACAAATTGATGAAATTGTTTAATGCTTTTCAGATTTGAAATATTGCGAGGGTGTAATTTTTAATACGCATGTTTTTTTATTAAGCATGTAGTTATATTAATATGCAATATTGCAATTTTGAATCAATCTTTAATAATGTCATAAATTGTGTAATGTTATGGTGAATACTTTTATCATAATAATTATGTTCAATATTGATTTTGGATTGTTTAACAATAACATCTATCTTTTTTTAAATAATTTGGTTTAAGTGTGTCATGCTCACTTCAAACAAGAAAGAAACTGTTTGACTCACCTTCAACATATGTTTGTTTAGGTCTATAGGCAACATCTGAAACAAAATTGAAATTTATCTTGACAATTCTTCCTAAAATATGAAAAACAAGGAAAAACATTTATTATGTGAATCCTATGGAAATATTAAATTTAATTTTAACAACTTCCTTACATATTTAAAATATACAATTTCAGAAACCAGAATTCATCCTCAAAATAATGCATATTTAATTATTTTGGAAGTCAAATATGAATGTTTTCATTCCCTTGTATATCCTACAACCGGAAGTTAATAAAAATGTTCTAACCAAGAGCGCATTCCCTGCTAAAAATGAAAAATAAGCTCCATACAGAAAATATCACCTTAAACAAAGAAATAAAAGCAACATTAAGAATCATCCCAGTTTCTCGTCTTCCAACACCCAAAAACTTTAAAAACCTTTCCCGAATTGTGGAATTCCCGCTTTACGTTTCAACATCCGTGTTTCCAAGCACAGTTCAGAACTTCCATGTGCCCATCTCTGAGTTCACAGTAGTTGCCCCTAAGATTAGCAGCTATAATATTTGCGCTCCCGCAAAACGTGCACACACTTCCGGTTTCTTACGCGCTCACTAAGTAATTCCCGACTCGCAAAGGCCCAGCGGTGAGTATTAATACTCTCCGAATATGTCACATCCTCGCGGCGCGGGATTAGCATGAAGCCGAAGGATCGAGGATTAGGCGCAGCCAGCCCCAGGAGGGGTTAGAATACCATCCGGAAGCGGCAAAAGTTTGTCGGTGCACTAAGCGCGATATGAAATCACCGAAGAATTTTATCTGGCACTTCGCTCTAATCTCTTGCACGCTGTCCGCGCGTTTGTGGATTACATCTATGAATGTTGAAATTAAAAGGAAAAATGTTTGAATCGAGGCGGATATTCGGTTTTCGGTAAAATTATTTTTATACGTTTCGGTGTATTTCCCGTTAGGAGTTTTATTGCTTTTAGTAATTCTGCAAAATATTATTTTGGCAAACCAAAATTTATTGAAGTTAATAATATCTTCCGGTTTTGTAATTTGGCCAATTAATTTATGAATTTAATAAATTTAAGTTATGTAATGTATTATTCATATAATTAACAAAATGTTAGTTTCCAACCCTTTACTCGCGGCTCACATCTGAGAATGATCATTTTAAAATTTGTACAAGAACTTAAGGTACAAGTCAAACCGCGTCGGACAAATCTTAAACCAATCATATCAATGCATTAAAGTGAAACATAATTCTAAAACTTTCTTTGAATGAAATGATTGACCACCACAGCTCTAGAACGATTCACGTTTTTATAACATACAATTAATGTAAATCAATGCGGCAGAAACTAGAATGAAGACACAGATGAGCAGAACGAGGATAACAAGCAGAACTGCAGGACGACACCATCCGGTATCGGAACTGCTATCTGTTGTCCTAAGACCGTTTCCATCGGCGACATGATTTCCGGGAGCTTGTTGAAGAAAGCCACCTTCGGCTAGATCCGCTGAACCTTCGCCAGCACCATGGTAGACGCCGTACGAGGCGACTAGATTGGCGACCGGCTGGTTGCCATTGTTGCACTTCATTTTCGCCTGGACGCCATCATAGGAAGAGTAAGTGTTGACATTGGTTGCATCTTTGGTGCGAGCATTAAAACCGCAATTATTTGAACTCACTACCATCACGATAGCCGGATAAGGATTTTGATAAGTCGGTTAAATGTTTATGAAACATTGCACTTTCTTGAATGATGGGTAATTCTGGGAACAGGAACACTGGGTAATAATGGGTTTTGTTGTTGTTGTTGAGTTTAACTGACTCAAACTCTTTACGTGAGAGGTAGTTACGTACCTGAAACAAAACAAAAGAATAAGATTATAAGAATTTATACAAATGTATTTTTTGTAACTGTTATATTTATAAAAACAATTAACATACTAGTATTAAAATGATATCCGGCTTAAAATTTTCAAGCAATATCACCCTCTGTCAATAAACTTCTGTATTTGTCCGTATTATATTTTCATCAACACTTCTCGAGAGAAATAAATGCATACCATTCGTGGGCTGGAATTAGATTTATGATAAGCCCGGCAGGATTACACCCGGAAGAGAGGTCATATTTCCCGGTGCGCGCGCAGTTGACAGCTGGCCAGATTGGGAAGGCGCTCTGAGCAAAGTTAGAACAAATTGAGGAAGCTGATAGAGCACGTTGTAAACGTAGGAAATTGCACCGGGCACAACAACATCAATTTCCCACTTTCTTTTGCCCCCGCCGCCCGCCGCCCGTCGCAATCGCTGCCACATTGCTGCGCAAGACGAAAGACGAAATTACAAATGACTCGCTTGCGGTCGTGCGAGAGCACATTTTGCACATATGCAAAATTCTCAGCAACGACCTAAGACGAAGATGCCATTTTGGGCGGCGGAGGTGAGTGGCACAATGGAGTGAAGTGGGAAAAAAAGAAGGGGGTGGGTGTGGAAGTTTCTTGTTTTTCGCGCGGCTGGTTTGCGGTGGGTATTTTCACATCGTATTCGCAAAATTTGCAAAATTGCACTTTCGTTTTGATTGCAGCTCGTTCTCGCACTGCTGCTTTATTTCTGCGAGAAGAATTTGGAATGAGGGAGGAAGAAAGTGGAAAGAACTAGAGTGGAGTCTTACATACGCCAAATTGTTGTGGAATTTTTGTGAGTTTTTCGTGTAGAAAATTCAACGCCGGATGAAAAGTAGAAGAAGAACAAGAAGGCGATGAGACAGTTTTGACGGCATATAGATTGAAAATTACATGATGTGTATTTCAGCAAACTATAGCAGTGAGGATTAGAAAATTGATGGGCGAGGCCTTAGGAATTACAGATGATTTTTATGACTTTTGAAAGCTATATATATTCACATAATATTAATATGATCAAACCACAAGTTAATAACATTAACTCAAACATAAACCATTAAACTCATATACCGCCTTGAGTAAAAATGAAGCACTGCAAGCAAATTAAAAAAAATTTGAGTATATTAAACATTTAAATATTAGTCATTTCAAGAATAATTTAGAAATTATACTAAAGAAGAAATAAGGTATTTGTATTTGTTCATAATATTTGAATATTTTCTGAATATTAACTTAACACTCAAACTTATTAGTTTGATGCAGATATCCGTATAATAAATTGACTTTACCGCAGATCGTCCGTAATACACCAACTTCCAGTATGCATTTGCATCGAATATAAACTAAAATGTACGCACTAACGACGCACTAACATGTGCCGTGCAATACCAATATACATACTATGCCTATTTGCACATGCGCAGTATGATGTGTTGGCTTAATATATCATGTCAGTGCGTTAGTGTCGCTTACTTCTAAAATGAGTCTCGTTGTATATTAAATTAAAATTAAATTGTTGGCTTGGGAGGCAAACAAACTTATGCAGTCAATGATATTACAAAGGAAATACGAAATACTATGAATAGTTTATATTATATCATAATAATAATCATAAATATTTATAGCACTAAAGTACAAATTATAATATACACTATTAGAAGTGTTGTGATTTTTTTTATGGCAAAGCAACTGACCATCTGCCACCTTAAAATAGCTGTATTAGAGTTGTCTATTGTTTATGGTAGTTTGCATTGTGATTATATTAAATTATCACAATCTATAATCTTGTTCGAATACGACGCTTTCCGTACTTGTA
>JARJDU010014081.1:0-15391 GCA_030264695.1 Lissagria laeviuscula
AAACTATCAACAAATAAACATCATAGTGTTAATTCCCCTTCTTCACAAAACAGCTAAGAAGTGATATTCTCACTTCCACTCAATTACACCGACGAAATTCCTTTGTGTTTCCTTCAGTTCCCGTTCGCGTACCACCCGCAGCCGCTCCCAGAAGACCGACCATACGCGTCTTCTTGTCCCGTCCCGTTCCAATATCCCAACCGACCGCTCTCTATAGCTTCGTATTTCACAGCCACGTCACGTACGAACAACACCGCGTTCCTCCTACCCCTTACCGACTCTTGACCCAACATCCTCATCCCTTTTTTTTCTTTCTTATTCCGTCACTACTTTCTCTGCTGAGATTGCGCCCGTATGTACTTGAAGGGTTGCTTGTCATAGCGTCATATTGAGGAAATCAAATTTTTGCTTTACTACGAACTCAATTAGTAACTGAATCGGGTTTAACAAGGAGAGTGCCGAAGAGGCTCTGCGGGTAGCGCAACGACAGGAAGTCTATGAGTGGTCTTAATGACTGAGGTGCACTAACGAAATAAAGTTGGAAGTTTGTTGGTATAGAAGCCGATAGTAGCCAGTAGAAGCCGCCTTTGTTGTCGAGATGCATAGGTGTTTGTGTGTGAGTGTGAGTGTGAGTGTGTGTGTGTGTGTGTGTAGGTAGTACATGATGTGTGGCATGGTATAATATAATAGCGAAGACGACGTCCGGGCGCGGCACAAAATGCCGGCTAGATTTAGTTGCCGTGCGCAGAACACGCTTAAATGCTTGCACGATGCAGTTATGTGATTATCACATCAATTCGAGAAGACCTACAATAGACCTCTCACTTGCTCAAAAGTATATTATTGCTAATATATTGATATGATATTGTTGTATTGATATGATTGCCAATGCTAACTAATGGCAGAGCCGTCTTAGCGACACAGTGAGATCTGGGCGGTAGTTAAGTGTAGTGCCCCTAGAAGTGTAGCTAGGAAGAGCAAAAGTCTCTTCTGTTCCCTGCCGCAGCACTCGGGTGGCGCCAAATACTGTTTCGAGGGTGTTGGCAATACCTTCTTTTGTCCCCAGGCGCAGGCAAACACTCGCTACTCCCTTGGATGCCGTCCTCGCATCAGCAGATTTAGAGCTTACGCTGCCCGAAACGCACAATGAATGTAAGGCCTTTCGTAAAGAGATATTTGCGACCACTTTCAGAATTTGTTGGCCCTCCTAGTTTGAGAGACCCCAGGAGCAAGCCTTCTATACCTGTGCATAAATCTGCCAATGCCCCCTAGCCCTAATACTTTTAATACTTGTTATACTTAAATGTGGCGCTACACAGTGGTTTGAAGCAAAGCTGGTACACAGACCCAGTGCAAATTTTCTCCCCTCACACAGAAATGAGCCAATAATGTACATGCCTAAAGACGGCACTGTCCAATATATCAAACCACAAAGAAGAAAAGACTAATTGTGCCGAGACAGCAATAGTGGAAAACCTTCAAGGGTGATAAGGAAGGAAAGGGAAGGTTGACATTGCAAAGGATTACAGCTGCTCAGCATGCTAATTGCTTATTAACACTGAATGCCTGCCATGTGCCATAGTACTGTTATTGCGGGCATGCTGCTGTTTGTGCTATAATTCCAACGTGATTAACACCTCATCCCATCCTTCTACAATCTCCAAAATTGCATTTTGAAAGCGTAAAAGTGCAAAACTATGTCTACTTTTTTTATAAATCTATTAAATAAATTACTAGCAAGTACTTAATCGATTACAAGTTCCTATTGTTTCAATAAAAACCAAATAATACAACATATAGGGAACAAACATGGAAACGCGTTAGGAGAATTAGAAATTTCGAGGTTAATGATTGGATATTCTGTGGTTACGGACCACAGCTATCGACCGTGGGTCGGCGGATGTTCGTGCGGTCGTTGAATACGCCGTTCCGTCCAAATTGCTGGGAAGTGCGAATGCGAGCTGGGGCTAAATGGACGATTGCTAGAAGCGTTCGATCAATCATGTCAGCTAAACTATATCTATCTGATAGTAGAAGTTCGGCCTGATGCGAGGTGAGATTTTAGCAAGGGTAGAAAGAATCTAAATAATAATAACTACCCAACGCATAAATATAACAAGCAGATTCATAGAAGGCTAATTAGTTGGCAACTTTTGGGAAGTTTCTTTAAACATTTTGTTCTGCTTGCCAAACGAATAGGAGCAAACAGCCAGCAGATGTGAACGACTTCTATATCTATATAGCTGCTATATAGAGATCCATCCGGTGGAGTTCAGCCAAAATCGGGGAAGAATGGAGAAGCGAAGCGTGGTGTTGGATGAGCTGTCTCCTTCACATTAATATTGCAGACAACGTTCCCGATTGCCTAACGAGCGTGAGCCCTGCTTGCACGCAATACGATACCAATGCCATACAACAACCCTGAATTTCAGAAAGACTAAGATCTATCTACTATCGACATGGTTCTAGTCAAAATGTAAACACTATTTGCATTATTATTATTTCTATACTAAAAAAAGTAGACTTTTAGGCTAGGATGAAACACTTTCCTACAACGGAATAGCTACTAGGTACAATATATCTCTGCGGGAGATCTAGGGTGAAATATAACGTGCATCGGCAGGAGTCCACGTTCCACGTCCTCGAGGTTTGGAGAGGGATTCGAGTCAAGCCAAGTAGAGTTTGTGGCTGCAGTGAGGAGAGAGAGCGAGAAGGTCGGAGGTTGCGTATGTAGCGACAAGCGAAGTAGCAACGCACAACGGCAGCAGGACTCTGTGTGTCATGTCACCCGGTGTGCCCTGTTTCCAAGCTCGGCGCCCAAGCGAGGGTGGTATATCGAATAAACCGACATAACGCAGGCTCTGACTGCCTTAGGCAAAATGCTACTGGCAGTAGTGTCTCCATCCAAAATTATAATAACCATGATGCATGGATGCACTTTGTTTTTAGCTATAGCAGAGAAGGAATTACTCAAATGATTAATCAATCGGAATTGATGGCAGAATTGGCAATCAGTAGCAATATAAGCAATTTTTTGGGTATAAATTTGCTATATATTTTAACATTGAATGAAGATAAAGAATAACCGGTGAAAGCTACGGGCATAGCATGAGCAATGAACAGCCCTAGCCGTAAAAATACGAAAAAGCTATGTCGTCAAATGCAGACCGTCGTCTCCGCCCCGCACGGTGGCCATAACACGCCATGTCATGCCAGCCACAATTTCACGTTTAACAACCGCGCCTAATAAAAACATCCCGACCCGTCCCGGTCGATGCCCACACGAAAACACCGCACCCCGCCACATGCACCAACGCACAGGAAGGAAGGTGCGATGATATTGATAGTATACTAAAGGAAGACGAAATGCTAGAGTACTGCCTGCTATTACATCTAATCGGGAAAGCAGTCGGATCTGAGACAGAAGCTCGCGCTCGTTAAAAAAAGCACCGTAACTCCAACAGCAGCAGGAGCAAAAGCAGCAACGACGACGAGAAAGAAAGGAAGATGATGATGAGCGCACACGAACGAAGAACGAAGGAACGAACGTGTGCGGTGCGAGTTGCCCATCATTAATTTCCACAGTAACAGCACGCTCGTTCGTTCGTTGGTTGTGCTGCTAGCTGGGGATAGCGTGATGACTGATTGATGCAGGCGCGCTCTCGGCACTAATGATCTCTGCTCGCGGCCCGGTCGCCGCCGCTTGGGTGCGATGCCGAATGCCGACTTTATCCTTTCCTCCTCATTATACTAAGGCCCATAAACGCGGCGCGGTCCCGCACTGTCCTTATCTTTATTACGCATATAGCAGTTCTACTCTGCTCTGCTCACTGCTCATGGGCCAAGAGGACGTTCTCTTTTTCACACATCGCCAACGCTCCTCGTTGCGCTTCGTCGATCCGATGCGGTAGCTGTGATCATCGCACGGCGGCTTCTCTATATCTCATTAGCTTCCGCATACTCCGCGTACGGGCGCATCCCATATTCCGACCAAGTACAATGTACATGCTCCGTGAGTTCGTGACATAATGCATAACTTGCAAGTGTTACAGCATAAAAATTATCCTGTGCGATAATTAACCCCCAGGATGAAAAAAATGAAGGAACTGCTACTACTACTAATACATAGTGGATGACGCAAGCAGGCGGTTGTAGGAGCGTGAACGTGATACAGAACGAAAGTTCGTCGCGTTCGGTTTACTGTCCGTGTGGGTCCCTTCCGCTATTAGCATTCCCGCTGCGGCAGATGTGCGGCGACCGTCTGTCTCAGCGTCTACCATCTCTCTTCTCGGTTATCGTGCACGCGCGCGTTATAAATGCTTCGTGCGTCGCGCGGGCACGGCACGACGCGGCGTCCCATTACCGGCACGGATGCATTGTTCGAGGCGGACATGTCGGCGGTCAGCGCCGCGTTGGTCGACCCAAACGTGTCGGCGTTTTCACTTGTATACTCTCATACATACCCGCATGCACACATCCTTCGATAAATAATAAATGCTTTTGCTCTCCGCCCGCGCTCGCGCCCAGTGCCGTCTGTAAGAATTAGCACCATGAGCGAAGGCTTGGGGCATAGGAACGACATCAATGCTGTGGCAGAGGCAGCAGGCCGACAGACGCATAATTTGTTGTGTGAATTGAGGATTGGGGTGACAGTGCTGAGCACTGAGGAAGACACCATATTTAACACATTGCCCAGAGCCCTCTGCGGTGCTAAGACGGTTCTGCTCGCACCCGTTGGTTCGGTTCTTTCGTATGAGATTCATTCGGGTCGTCGTAAGTCAATATCGCTCTACATAAACAAGCAACGACGCCCTTGGGCCTACAGCTATATAATACGTGTCGGACCTGATTGTACCGGATGGGATACGGGACACTATAGTACTCACTCCCTTAAGATTTTTTGTTAAGCTTTCAAGGTTGATTACACATTCGACATTTTAATTGCTACCAAGTGATGTCAATTCTAATCAGACTCTTTGATGAATGATTTGACTCATGGTTTATGTGTCAAGGGATAGTAAACCCTTGGGATCAGGATACCCGCATTCAACAACTAGTTCGACTCGACCACAGTCTCCAAACATGTATATTGTTGTAAATTACCCAGGAGTACAAAGTGCACTGCTATGCATACTGCACTATCAAAGAGATATGTTCACATCAGTCTAGTTGCAAACTTCCTAATGCAAAATTCGATCAAACAAAAAATTGAGATTGGTGCACGGTGCACTCATTCCAGAATTTATTTCCTGAGCAATGCATTTTGAAAATTGGATAATGCACGCGTTGCTAACTTAACTAAGTAAGCACATAGAGACGATGAGCAAAGTTCCGTCGCGGCGCGGCTAGCTGCGCGATGATATCCTTCTGATTTATTAACTACTTGTTGCGAGATGTTAATCACCTTCCTTCCCTAGCAGCAACCAGCCAACTAAATGACACTCAAACCGTTGAAGAATCGCGCGACCCACGACATTAAATACAGTCGAGTCCAGCTTTTAATTAGCAATTGCGTCCCGTTATACTTTCGGGCCGCCATGCATGTGGAGAGAAAGATTTTGGTAATTATTCAGTTTTCGAATAGTTGCGTTATGTTTTGTACATATTCGGAGAAGGAGGATGTAGGGAACGGCGATGGCGGCTTCGCTCATGGCACACCACACATGCTCAATAACCGCACCGTACGCACACATTGTGAGTATAGCGCGTGTTCGTGCTATCGGATTACGGGCCGCACGTAATGGAGCATGTCAACCGACGAGGCCGAGGCCATCTATCTAAATGGCTGCTCTCAACGCACGTATCGCATTTTCGGCGTTGTTGTTTGTCGGGTCCAGTGGACTCTCAATGCGGACGGACGCGACGCGCCGACTGACAAGCACTCGGGCTTTGCCAAGCAGAAATGATTCGCGTCCCGTGGTTAAAAACGTATACCTGTCGGAAACACGAATTGTTTAAGTACGTGCACAGTAGTCCACCGACAACAACAACAATCCGGATCACGGATCGATTTTGGCCAGCCCGTAATAACTCTTTGCTTGCACAATGCTTGTTTTCCGTATCCGAAAGACAAAAATCGACAATTTTTAATTGGTTAGTTATGCTTGTTGTTATTACGCGGATGCCAAAATGCATATCATTCGTCTAATGACGTGCCAGTACGTGCCAACAAGTCGGCGGCAAGCGACGAGGGCGGGATCCTGAGCGAGTGCGATCGAAGCCGAACGGCTGCTGTTGCTGCTGCTGCTGGCTGCGTTAACATGTCGGAGTCGCGCCGGTCCCGCCGGTGCCGCCGTTGCCGGTGATAATCTAATCGGGCGGCGGCTCCAATCCTCCCTAATGACACGGTTGGCGCGGCGGATATTGCTTCTATGGCGCGACCTGCTTCTTCTCATACAACTACAGCTACAGCGGATATCTAAAAGATCTTTTTTTCTTCTTCTTCATCTCAACAAACAAGAAAAGAACAGCAACCAACAACACTGATATATTATTACTCCATAGAACAATAATATGTCTATATTCATAATGAAGATGCGTGAATTGCGTGCGGAATACATTTTTGCTTACACAAAGGGCGGAAGAAGTCAAGCGCAGGACCCTCGCCTCCACTCAGCATTTGAACCTCTTGTTCACTCTATCTCATTCTAACTGCCTGCCTCTACGCTTCAATTATTCCCAGAGTCGAGCACGTGTACTTTATATCTTTCACAAACGACCGAACCGGGAGAGACATCTGTCCTATACCCTGTCCACCCTGCCCACAAGATCTGAAGGAATATACGACCTGCTTCGTTTCGCTTCGCTTCGATTGCAGCTCATTTATTCCTATCACTTCAACAACCATAGAAGGATTATAATACCAGGAACAGAACCAAGAATGAAATACTTTACCTGTAGACATAGTATTGCACCTGTGTATGAATAGTTGATGAGGTATAATGGGCATATAGTGTGATAGTCTTTCTGTTTTTGTTTGTTGCGTGTGCCGCTGCGAAACGCGCAATTATTGAGCGATTAACGCAGGAGTTGGTTCTTTGTTGAATGGCCTTAGCCTCCTTTTGGTTTTCCAAAGCCAGTAGCAGTTCTAGTTGCAGATGCATATCTGATCTGCGATGCTCAAGATCACAAATTACTTCGCCGTGCGAAATTTCTTGTGCACAATAGTTAGAATTTCTAGTATTAGCAACGCATTGAAAATTAGATTTTGAGGGATATATAGTATAGAGAGGCAAATCCGAGCAAAACGCGCGTTTGCACATGCTTCCGTCATTCGATTCGAATAACGAACGGATAATTGCGTAAAAAATACGCGCACATCGTTCGTGATAGATATACATGCGTGCTGTATACAATATTTTCCTCAACATGCACACATGCGAAATCGATTTTGATATATGTATACAAGTAAGTATATCGGTGGTATGCGAGGGAGATTGTTTGGTTGCTATTCCCGACGCGTTTTATGCATAAACCGGAATTCGTTTCGTTCGTTTTCCCTCTCGTCCTATATGCAGTGAGTACACCGAGAAATTCATGAAAAAAAAAATTTGCACGCCCTAATCTCATTTTTAAAAGAAAATACATAAATACGAAATCAATGCAAGAAAAATAAGTTATGATTGCATGATGTAATTCCCAAATAAATTTCCTTATATATATATATAATAATTACAAGTGCGAAAATCGCAAAACAGAAAATACAGAAAGAAATCGATGCGGCCGTGTATCGCTCGCAGGCCCCGTTCCCGTTAGTCGGCGGCGTAACGAGCGTTAACTGGCGAGAGGAGAGTCATGCTGTAACCGAAGGGCTCGAAGCGAGGCTTTCAGAGATTACGGGCGGAAGCCGCGGCGCGTATCGGCGCCCGAGGCTTTAGGCGCTCTCATTCATGAAATGACGGCACCGCACCGGCACAGCATCTCGTATAGCTGTACACACGTGCCATGCCGCCCGACCGACACTTCGGCGTTTCGTCGAAAAGGGGGATTTGCGCTTCGACGCTGACGTCGCTACCGCCGCTGCCAGACGCTGCTACCACTCATCCTGCCAGTCGACACGGGAACGTCTGTATCTGTATCTATGCTACTTGCTCTCTCGACTATATGAGGAAAAGATAGTGAGTATAGAGAATTTAGATCAGATGTGGAATGCTTACTGATGTTCCGATCTCTGCCGTACGCTTTCCACCCTATGAAGATCTACCACACTTGATTATCACATAGGTTGCCAATATGCATGGTAAAGTAAAAATCCTAATAATTACATGACGAAGAGAAAAATTCAAGCATTAGATTGGTGGTGGTGGGCATTGCGGTTTCTGGGTGTTAATAGCGGTGGTGGAAGCCAGAACAGAGGGAAGAGAATGGCTGTTAATATAGTGTGGGTGACAGATCGATGTTCATATAAATGGCTTCGTCGGATGTAATGGGCGGGCGCACCCGTTGGTGGTGCGTTGGCCTCGTTATCGGCTGACTCCTCGAGCTTAATCACCCGTGTACCGTTTTCTGCTCCGTTCCGCAATCATCGTGCATCGAAACGCAGTTATAATCCGCGAATAATAAGTAAGAAAGATGTAATAATACTGAAAACTGAAAATTGAAATTGGCGTTTTATTCAAGTCATCCACCTGAAGACTATTTCTCACACCGCATCAGCGTTCATTCCTTTTGTTAGCATGAAGCACAGAAGAAACCGCCTCGGGTTTCATCAAAGCGTATGATTAATACATTTTAATGTGTAACGTAATTCCATTTTTGCTACATCGCTACCGCTGCCACTGCCGCCTCTGTGCTGAAGCAAAGCATCTCGAAAGCGGGAAAGGTAGATGTAGATGTATGCGCATTGAGGGAATGGGAAGCAAAAAGCGAGCGCGTGGAGCGCCAACGCTTCGAAAGTTCGAGCAGTGTGAGTGGCAGCGAAAAACGGGGTCGGTTTTCGCTACTACTCACACCACCCACCACTCGAAGCTTCCCGTTTGTGATGTTCGGGAACACCGCAACAATTTAGAATTTAACTTCGACATACAAATTTAAATTTCTTTTCTTTCTTTTAGAGATTCATATATGAAAGCGTCAAGTCAAGAGTTCAATCATTCGCTCGGAGGTGCAGTCAGTAGCATAGTAAACGTAAATCTCAGTGGAACGCGCTGCGCTCTTCTTCCATTAAAAGTAAAGTCAAACAGGTGCTTCGCGCACGGCACGAGAGAAGTTTGCCGCACGCCCGGCGCTACTATATCGTCTTACAACGAACGAACGATTATTACGACAGTCGCTGCGCATCCAGTTGGTACAGATAGACTTACTTACAGGTGGACATATCTAAAGCCATTGCAGCGGCGCGGACTTTATCTCAAAAAGAATATAAACGATGCCGTTCGGTATACTTGTATATGGTATACCTGTGCGCGCATGTACTGATTCGGACCGTCGCGGTCGTGTCGCCGGTCGTCGAGGCGCGGGTTTAATTGCCGTACGATTACAGAGTGTGACCACACAGCACACTCGAAGAAGATCATCATCTCGCGTTGCTCACATGCAACAAGATGATGTAATAATTGCAACTTCGTTTTATATTTTTTTTCATTTTATCATTTCGGGGTAAAATTCCCTTTAGCAAGAAGAACTCGTTTTACTGCATGGTATACTAAAGCAAAGTCAGGCAGGGAAATAATGTAAATATAAATTTTTATGGCCATGTGTAAGCTGCTCTCCTGCACACCCGCAGGATAAACAACACGCACGCATCCAATGAACTGAACATCATCCCTGTGTCCTAACGGTCCCCCTTTTCAAGCAATTGTCTGACCATTGAACACCAACTTGACCTTATTTTCCTTTTAATTTCACATCATGACAGCCAAGATATACGCATCGCGCGATGCCTCTACCTTGAATAAATCGATATATGGGGGAATCAAATTGAAGTGGATGCTGTACGGCGTGAAGCGGATGAAGAAAGCGGGTGAAGGGAGAGGCGGTTAAGTGGCAGAAAGCGTCGCCGGGAGTGCCGGCATGGAAAACGTATATAGTATAGGGGACGGTAGTAGCGACAGCGACGTTGTGTCGCTGGTGTGGGTGACAAAGTCTACAGTCATCAGCCGGCGGCTGTGAGAAACACGAAGTACGCGAAGCACGAGGAGCGAAGCTTCATCTCCATCCCGAACGTCGCCCGCTCCCGCATCTGCTTCTCCTGCTACGCTCTCTTTGTACCACCAATGAACGCAAACCGAACTGGTGTCTTCGTACAACTTACTAGCTCTAGCTAGAGCTAGCTACTACAACAGGAAGAACTTCGGGTTGTCAAATAATTGAAGATGGGTTCAAGTTCAACTTGATCTGTTGTTTATAAGATTTTTCTAACTAACTGATGCGCATCTGCTGGTTAATTGGGGACACTAATTGTACGTACACTTAATAGTTGTTACTCACCTTAAACGGTGCATTGGGGACATAAAGTGGGGGATCCTTCGCCGATCCTTGCAGTTTCTCGCTGATTGCCGGTATGCAATGGTCGGCATCACATACACTATATCGTCCAACAATTGCATCCGCTGGTTTGGCCTCGTAACCGGCCGGCTGGCCAATGTGAAAGCCTTTCGCCTTTACCCAGAATCGAAACTTGCTGTTGTCAGCGCTGATGATTTCGTCGCCGCGCAATGTACGCAATATCCGCGCGTATTTCTTCAGCGTAATCGTTTTAGTCTTTGCTAAATCCCCATAGGTTTGGATAACCCATGGTTGATAAGTTGCAAACATGTCATCCCGTCCGTCGAGCGTCAAATGTGCTCGTTTAATGTTATTATTCGGCTCGCATCGTTTACTACCCGCGGAAGGCGCGCTACTCGCTTTACGTTTTGTGGCTTTCTTAACAGTAGTGGTGGGTTTACCACCGTCGATAAGCATCTCGTCGACGTGGATCGCGAGTTTGGCACGTCTTAATCCTCTGTCGGTCAACATCGCCGTTGCCATCGCAACGGGAATAACATAAATTATCAAGAGTTAGTTAGTTCAGTATGGAATCACCTGTTGTGACAGGTATATTCACTAACTACTGTCACTTTGCGCGCACTTTTCTAGTTGGTTATATTATTATTGTTGCTGTTATTGATGATGAATGAAGGAAAGTTTGTTTGAAGTTAGTTGATGAGTTGAGGGTTGTGCGTGCGTGCGTGCATGCGCGTGTGCGTTGCGAGTTTGATACGAGTGAGCGGCGAGCGCGTCGAGATGCCGGGCTGTCCCGTACTGGTAGCGCCTAACGCGTCGATCTCCGAGGTAGGTGCCTCCGCGGGACAGCGCCGCGGTTCTCTCCGCATCCCCTCCACACGCCGCGCTAACCTTTCCTCTTTCGTTCGTTTACTCAAGCGGGCGGCCGGCGCGGCGTCCCGTGCAGGGATCGGATTCTATGGGCGCCTTTCGCGGTTCGCCTCACCATTATCTCTATTCACATTTGCAATAAATTAGTCATCACATACTCTAATTACCCCGACACTACAAATTTTTAGACATATTTCTCAATTGCAAAAATATCAAAAATATTTTTTAACCCTTGCATTTTTTTTATCTACCATTTGAAAGGAAAATCTATCTAAATGGTTTTGAAAGGATCTCAGACCGTCTTGTTTGCAATTGGGAGTGAAGTATGTGTGCGGTCGCGACGCACATATATTTGTTTTATTAATAAAAGGTGTGTTTGAACAGCAAACGCACATCCGACGATGGGCGGCAATCGCGGGTCCGTTACGATGCCGCGCCGGCTAGTTAAGCAAGGAAGAAAGGTACAACACAAGCGGTGACGGGTCGCCCACGCCGCGTTTGCTTTCAAAGCGCACAACGTTCGTACAACTCATTGCATACACCCGTGATGACGATATGCACATGCACGAGTCTGACCTAACAACATTTCATGATTGTGTCGAATGGAAGTGTACTACGATAGTGAAGGAGGAGAACTTTATGGTACAGGATGTCGCAGGCACTTAGGTAATTGTACCGGACCCTTTGGTTGGTTTCGTCCGTCGTTGCGCCGGATATAATTATTTATCCATGCTTGGACAACGACTCAACATAGTCTAACACGGCACACCTAAAGCTTTCGTGCTTCGTGCTTGGAGCGACACCTTAGCGATATATAAAAAAATATAACAAATTACTAATTACAAATCTACACTACAAGGGTACTAATAGCTGTGATAAGAATTCCACATTGAAACGCTTGAAAGTTTGCGTTTACTTACAATACGCAAGGCTGAGTGCGATTAAAGTGAGTGTGGTGGTTGGTAGGTCGACATGCATGCGGGATGCTGTTGGACCAGTTCCGGTGAATTAATCTCGCTGGCCGGCCGGCCGGCCGCTGTAACGGTCATTGATTATACGCTGTATGCGCGAACCGCTAACGGACTCTGATATCCGGTCTGGCACTGTAACTGCCCGCCAGCACTCGGTGTGTGTCCAGCCCGCTTTTGTTTGTGCGTTGCATGAGCAACCCCCGCTTTAATTCAAGGGGCGCACATTGCATCGCATTGTTCCTCTACATGTTTTCCTACTATACACGTTTCCCCACCCACGCGGCGCGTTCGGTTGAATAATCATAACATTGCAAAATAGATCTTCCTCCTGATGATCTATTTGTATGAGAACGAGAAGAAAGTCCTATAATGATGATGAAGATGTGTGTGCATGGGTGATTATGCACACTTGGCTGGCAGCGCAGAGCAAAAGCAGCAGCGACTCTGGCAATGCGAGAAAGTCGAGAATCTGTGTCGGCAGCTCGAGCGCTCGCGCGTCATTTAATGAACCGTTGGCGTCGTCCTCATCGTTGAAGCACAAGGCAATGGCAATGGCAACGGCAGCGGCAGCTTTAGTTCTAGCACCATTCCACCTTGGGGGTCGGCGGATAAAAGCAGGCGACGCAAACCGAGCACGAATAAGCAAGCGCCAACTCCGAAACGCCAAACGCGAATCTTATTCGGGCCCGTTGTTAACAGAGCGTTTCTAATTAGCGTTTTCATCTCACCTCAACCTTGTGCTTTTGCACCGTTGTCGGAGCTACACACACATGTAGAATACTGAAATGCCAATTTTTTTTTTCATAAAATTTTGCAAAAAATGGTCTTATATGTCACCTTGTGGTTTACTTTCAGGCAGAGGCGTAGCAAAGAAGGTGCAACAGATGGAGTGCGCCAAATCGATTTTCGAAATTTGAGCCATTTTTAGAAATACCATTTTCGGGGGGTGCTTGGATAATCAGAATTAGCCGCTAGTAGAAGTAGTGCATTCTTTAAATGATGGTTCATTTCTGGGAGCTGGGAGCACAAAACTAACCTTCAGATGTTCTCAAGCGCAAAAAACTGAGCTACGCCCCTGCTTTTAAGCCATTCCGTTAAATTCTTCATCTCAACATCTGTTAAATATGCATGCAATGCATCTTTGCACCTAACCCTTATTAAATTCAAAATCTAATTGGGGGACTTTAATGTGGATCTTGTACTATTGGAATAGGAAGAGCAACAACTACAACTACAAGAAGGACAGGATAACCTTGGCGTTTAAAATTTAAAAGTCTAACAGCCGTTTGTAACGTTAACGTTTCTTCTGCCATGTCTACACTCAGTTGGCATGTGGGAATATAAAATGTAAAAATAGCCACCGGTCAGCTGAAATTGAAACAGGTTACATGTCCAGTGTAAAGAAGCTGGATGCTGGAGAGCAAGACGTTGTTGCATATAGGGGCGCAAGCACATTCGGGATTCCAAAGGGTTGAACAGTTCAAGAGGTCAGTACTGGTCCATGGATGTGGGCACTGTTCTAGGACGCGACGCAAGGGAACGGATCAAAGACACAGCAGCAGTAGCAATGTACAGCAACGATTGGAGTTTTAAATGGATCTCAAACGTTTTAACGGTTTCATTCAACAGGTTTTCTTGTTATGTGTGGTGGCGGCTAGTAATATGTTTCAGTTAAGTTTAAAGATGAGATTGGATTATAGGATTTGCGGAAAGGTTGAACATTATTTGCGATTATAGCTAAAACTTACAGGGTGGGGAAACTAAGTCGGTACAAGATATACTTCTGGGTTATGTTAATATAGCAGATAATCTGTGTATTATAATTTTAAATAAGTACGAATTCAAATTCTATCAATTATATTGATTTAGTTTTTAGGTGCATGGTGGTTTGAGGTTAAATTTTTATTAATGCGGGGTGTATGCGAGAAAACACCCTCTTTAATAAGGGTGTATGACGCTCCCTCAAATTACATGACCTATTCATATGCAATGCACTTGTAGAGCTTACTAAGGGTAAGAGTAAGGGTCGAGTGTTCCCTATAAGGTCTACTACAAGACAGGCAAGAAAAAATCACCCTCCAGTGACTTGTCTTTTTTCATATAAGAACTTGTTCTGTTCGATATAACAAGTGCAATTCTTTGCAATTAAAACTACAAACTATTGAGTAATACATATCAATAATTCATTATTTAATAGTATCAATACTCTTAAATTGTGCACAATTGACACCAAGCGTGTAAAGAATCTGTTTCGGGTCAGCATAATCCCCGTCGAGTCGAACAATCTTCGAACATTCTTTAATGTAGAACTCTAATTCCTTTTCCGTCGCTTGTGCCGTTGCATTTGTCTGCTGCTGTCCTGATGACATTATATATTTATTGGTAAATTGCGCAAGCTTCGAGAACACCGAGCTGAACGCTTCGTCTAGATCGAACAGTTCAAGCGGTGGCGGCGGTAATTCCCTGAATGATGGCGGGAATACCTAAAAAGCAGACGGCGATTGGTGGAATTAAAAAAGTTGAAAAAAATTGACGACATACGGCTGCTTGTAATGGTGGTAACGGTGCTTCGAAGTTCGGACTTATCACTTTTAGCGGCTGATGCTTCACACCTAGGCGGTCGTAGAGCTTCAGAGCATCTGGTACTGGAAAATGTAATGAATGCACAACACGGTGTTAATAGCATGTTAATTACAGTGTTCAAGTATTCCTTACCTAAGTTCGTGTTCATAGAATAGGTTTTGTGATCGAATAGTTTGCTGTAATCTAAGGAAACGGAATGAGAAATTGCATCCGTGAGACTAAGCTTAGGTCTATCTGCTAATTCTCCTGTATCGGGTACAATATGATGGTCCAAAGTCTAAAAGTACTTCAAGAATGAAATTTCTCTAGATAATAATGGAAAAAGAATGCTAACATCAAGATCATCATGCTCCACTGGTGATATCCTGATGTCAGAATCTGTTCTCATCAAGAACTCAAACAGCAGCTCCCGGAACTTATCGTTTCGTTCTTGATCAATATATTTGTCAGTGAACATATGGCCCGATCCAATTGCTATGAGCCTACCACCTATAACATACAATTTTAAGTTGATGCCCCTAAAA
>JARJDU010014083.1:0-11760 GCA_030264695.1 Lissagria laeviuscula
CACACTTCGTAACTTCCACTTTTCAAAGTTGATATTATTTGCTACGAGCTAAGCGAGGAAATAGGATAAAGGCAACAAACCATTGCAGGAGAGCTTTTGTGCAACCGCGCATGTTGGTTACGATAGAAACAAGCTAGCAGGCAGGCAGCGTGATCGAATTATGCCTGGCGCGATGAATGATGATTGTTAGACTAGCCAAATGCACAGACAGAGAGTGTGCATCTCTTGATGCCATTCATGTTGGGCACGGGTTTGGATTATAATAGATAGCATGCAGAGATGCCCGAAGGCGGCGGCATCCACGCACTAGATGCGTGCTGCCTTCGGGCAAGCACACGCACGAAACAAACGCTACTGGCTATTTAGCTTTAGAAGCATTTTTCCGTTTCTATGGTCCGTTGCTTGGAGGACTATATATACACATATCTAGTTTCATAAATTATTCATTGATATTATATGAGATTATACGGATTTGGACAAAATTCCGCATTGGCAGAATCCGATTCATAGTTGGTTGCTACCAAAGTCCTCGAGAACAGTACATAGAAAACCGCGTAATCGAAGTTAAACACAGCGTGTAGTTGCTGCTTTTGCCGGCCATCTCCTTCGGCTTTCTCGTCATGTAAGCACGTTGCAAACGTTTAAATCGATTTCGAGTTTGAGTTCAAACAATTGCAACGTTTGATTCTCTATCGGTCTGATAGAGAATGATTTCAGGACCGTATTAACTTTGTGGTAAAAATATCTGCAAACAGCAGCAAATTAATGAATAAATTCCAAATTCATTTCTAAAATATTTGTAATGCCATCGAGCAGGGAAGGAATTTGTATACAAATATAGGGAAGTATCTAAAGAATATCGAGTGTAAATATATAAACGTAGGCCGGCATCCTATCTGGTTTACTTCTTGTTCTTTCCGTCTCTTCCATAGAGTTCCTCTTGATCTTTTCGTTTACCTTCACGTTTGTTAGTCTGCTGTTGCTTTTGCTCGGGCAGGTAAAGTGAGAATATGAGGAGGATGTTAAAAGTGAGTAAGTGGGAACACTGTCGAGCGCCCCCAAAATTTCCCTCGAGCTTGAATTTTTCATTAGCCTTTAATATTTGCGCCGCTTGTGCGTTCTTCACCATTCCATGCCATGCCGTGCGGCACCAGTTCAAACACGACTGTATAATGCTTGAACATTCACAGCTATACAAATTGCGCACGCGAATTGCTTAGGTAAATTCGTACATGAAGTTCTTGTACATGGGTATACATGAGAAATTTCTACAGAGATGCAAAGTCGTTGTAAGACTTTCTCTTTCTTCTAGGAGAATCAAGAATCAAGGTGTTTGGATTTAATAAAAAAAAGTGCTTGTAAGTGTTTTTGTAGGGGAAATTTACTGATTAGAATTTTTATATTAAAATAATTCCAACTATCAGAAAAAATAATTTGTAAATCATTATAATGAATTTAAATAAGTAGGGCTTTAACAAGCAGTTACCAAGTGAAGAAAAGTTTAGTAATCGAGTAATTACTAGTACTTGAAGTTAATCTCACATTTTATGCTCCTTGTCGAGCATTGATTGCGGGTAATAATACTGAATGTACAATATGTTCAGAGAGAACGTAAAAAAATATTTTAACTCAGCTTGCACTGTGTATATGAACAGCATTTATGGAGTATTACGGGGATATCATTAATCGCAGGTATAGAAATATTTTAATGCCGTAATGGCACACTCACATTACCCACGTCCCATTTCGCCACGCATCCATCCATCCAACCATCAATCCATCCATATCCGCAGTACTTACATGTGGATCATTACGAAAGTCATTATGGTATTAAGCGGCTCTTGCTTGATTAACAGCCACTCAGCACACATCACCTTCTTAGTTTAGTGTATCGTGTAGCGTACATCGGGTTGCATACTTTGCGTAGCAGGGGCGTAAGTAGGTGACGTAAAACGGATAATGCGATTTAAATGGTGCAAAATATTTATATACACGCCTACATCAAGCTATATCACCTAACATTTCCAGGTTCAGTTCAGTTCGAATTTTAGATGTATAATACCTACATTATGATAAAAACGTCTTCATTATGGAATCTTAATGGCGTACTAGGAGTAATCATAAAGGGTATTATTAGGCCACGGTATACGGTGGTAAGAACGGGGAACGTTTGCTGTCGCGAGGAGACTAATTAGATGTCATTTGTACGACGCTCCGGCGTCGTCGGCCTGGGCGGGTGGGCAGGTCTGGCTTCATGTTTTAGCACTTAGGCACTAGTCTGTAGTGCACGTCGGGGAATCGGGGAGTACTTATGCTTGCTACTTGGTGTATAATACCTGCTAACTTGTGTCATAGCAGTGTATGGGCTGTAGATGTAGGTGTAGCAGCTAGAATGACAAAGGTACTGAGATGGGGGTAAAGGGAGAACCGTGGGAAATATTCTTTGGGGAACTTAGCAAGTTATACTAGTCGTTAGTGTACTGCTTGCTAATTGTTCTTAGCAATGATTAAAATGTGTGGTAAGATTTCCGGATCCAACTGTGATTTGCTTCCTTCAATGCACATTATCATAATGCTGAGATAATATTCAGCACATTTATTTATTCTTTATCCTTTGAAAGAATGTAAATCTGTTTTGTGGTTTCTTATGGCACTCTACGAATTTTTTTCTTTTGTGATGCTAGCTTAGGGCTCAGTCCATGATTGCGAATTGGCGTGATTGTGGCCGGGAATACGTAGCAAGCAACAAAACCATTAGAACCACACTGAAAGCTAAAAGTGTGCTCCATTTTTGCGCCCGAAGCCGAATACCCCGCCGGCGGTGGCAAAGAAAAATAGCTGCATATTCATTACGTACATGCGGAAATGTACGCGGTGCATGTAACTTGCCTATATTCTACCATCGCCCTTGTCGAAGCCGAAGCCAATGCCGTTTGTTTGTATTTTCCCTCGAAATGTTTCTTTCTCTAAGTTTTTCCTTTTAACGGAAATCTGAAATTTTGCTTTCATAATAATTTCCAGATAGAGGTAAAAATATCAGAATATAGAAAAACTGAGAAGGATTTTAATATTTCTAATGGCAGTTTAGCAGTATTTAGCTTTTTAGTTCTTTTGATACTATTGTTACTATTTCGAGAAAGAGGAGGTGGGGTAAAATTCAAACCTAATGTAATTTCCAATCACGTTTATAGCCTATCCTAGCCAAGTCTAGAACTAGTAGCATCTAGTCTTAATGATAAAATCCGTGATTGCGGAAAACTCGACAAGATCAATTCGACGATGGCGGAAGTGGCGGCGGCGGCCGCCTTTGCTTGCTTCTTCCTTCCGCTTTTGGTCGTTAATTGGATTTAATAATAGATTAAAAAGTTTTGCGATATCAATTTAAGCGTGGAAGCAGCGCAGAGTCTATGCTTGTTACGTGAGAGAGGTTTTGAAGCGGCTTGCCGCTGGCTTCAGCGGAGACGGTCGTCGCCACTCACTCCAATTTCTCAGACTCGCTCCGCCGACCGATGGAGTAAGGACCGCAAGGAGTGAGTGCGCCGCAGTTGCCATATCAGAGAGAGTTTAGTCTAGTTATTAAAATTCGATGAGGAAAAAGGACTCGCACTCCTCAAATATATTCAAACCAGAAGAGTGCGGATTAAACGAACGCGCTCTGCTTGAAACCAAGTAGAGTGGGCAATAAGGGATTCGAAAGGATCGAAAAGGGGATTTCATTAAGAGAACCTTAAATTTAGATGGGATAGCTAATTATATAAGCTTATTATAATACATATTTAATATGTTTCACCTATGTAAATATTTGTATTTTAAATATTATTAATAATTAATCATTGCAGAATCATGAATGATGCATTTTTATGATGTTTTGTAGATGAAAAGCCGGGATTTTAAAAGCTATTGCGATGATGATTAATGCGAACGATTAATCTTGAAAATCTGCATGAACACATTAAATGACTAGTTTGGAAACTGCGAATGGGCAAACTAAAAGTTTTACATTTTTTCATCAGACAGGATCCATGCGTGAATTTAAATGAACTTAGTTACCGAACTTGCAACACAAGTGAGTTTGCAAAAGCGCAAGCAAGTTGGCAGGCAACAAGAAAAATAAACAAAATCGTAATGCACAAGTGTCAAACGGTAAAATGCGCTATTTACACGTCTCGCACGTAGTTGAATGCGACGCAAATCGATGCATATTTAATGCGGCCCTAGTCCCTCGCTTATTTTCCCTTTTGCGACTTTACTTTACTTGCACATACAGCCGCTTCGCCTGTCAACTAACTCTATTGCTAGCAATCAATAACTTCGATTTGAAAACTTATGGTCGCGGAAAGCTGTATGATGTGACTCCCACGCCTTTTAGCCAAAAGAAGTTTTTAGAATCTAGTGCTGATATTAATTTATTATCAATTTATTTTTCAGTGTCAGAAGAAATTGTGGCTAAAATCTAGGGCGTCCAATAACCAGAAAAACGTTATCTTACTGTCGTCGCATCTCAAATTAGAACGACCACAAGTTCGACAGGACACTGATGTGTGATTCGATTCGATCGACCGATTTCCTCGTTCGCTCGTATTTAATTCATAATTGCTTCCTGGCTCATAGCTTAGCAAGCCGGTTGGTGTTTGCTTTGAATTACAAACGTAACGATTCAATCCGTCGATGCATATAACTTGCTGCTCTTCGCTAAGCCGATCAACACCCGTCTGCGTATTAATTATGCAACGATGGAGCACAACTTTGGTTGCATTGCATAAATCGCAATTTCAAGTTTGCGCCTGCAATCTTTTGTTTAGTTTTAATCAAGTGAATCGAATTCAATCAATCTTTAAGAAATGCGCAAATAGCACGTAGGTATATAAGATGAAAAAGGAGTTTACGTTCGTATTGTATAAGCTGTCGTCGGAAATCCAAGAATACGGCAAATAGCCATCCATAAATTTTAACAATAGGCAAATATGCAAATGATAAATGAAGAGATGCATTATAGCCCCACTAGCACAGGATACCCAGCTCCTTTCTCCCCCGAGATGCACTCAATAGTACACTAGTCGGCCCCCGTTTTGCCGCCACAAACGTCTCACACTCACACGCGCATTGCAACAAAATGCAAACGCATTAATATGTATGAAATATGCATGCACGTACGAATCTTCCTTGGTTTTGTTCGCCTTGCGGGTTCTTGCATCTAGTAGATGCGGCGGTGGAGGCGCCGGGACACTCGTAGTTTCGTTCGCATACATATTCGCAGCTATTGCTCTTTCTGTTTGTCGCGTTTTGCATATTGTACCCGAACACATTTACTTTGCTCACAGGAGAAGAGTTATGCAACTTTATGCGCATCCTAGTCAGTAGCTGGTAGCTCTCTCATCCTAAACGTCATTTGTTCCAATTGTACCTGCATAATGAGATTGTTTCTTATTGCTTTGCTCTTTGACTCTTTCTCTTTCTCTCTGTCGTATTCTTCGTATCCTCTCCTGATGTTTAACTCGTTTACATGCTCGCTGTCAGTTCTTTGTTCGTCAAAGATAGACTAAGGTTAACACAACCTAGTTTTACAGCTGCTTGTTTCATCCGGAGCTTATTTAATCTCTGTTATTTGTTTAAATAGAATTTTTTGAAATATTTATAGTTTGAAAATAGATAGCTAGAAAATTTGGTTTAATATGAATTGGATTTCATTAAAAGTTAGTTTTAACAATTGAAAATGTAAATTCCTCACTCGTTAACAAATTAATTAAAACTCAATGGTGCAATGCCAATTAAACTTTAACATTTTCCAGGATTATTGTAATTTTATTTGTTTTTTTAGTGGGAATTTGTGTTAGTTCTGGTGAATTGAATAGTAACAATTGTGGCTATTAGCAATTCTCTTTGAATCCCATTCCGAAGCTTAATTTATTATTTTATTTTTCAAATACAATTTTCAGTGGTAATTTGCCTAAATTTAATTCGATTAAATATCAATTAATTTCCATATTGTTTCTATAAAATAGCAATTCGATTCTAACATTCGTGAAAACATTGAATGCTAATTAAAAGTGCATAATGCCTTGATACCCAGCAAAACGAAATTTCCGAAACCTGCAAACTGCAAACATCGCGAACTTCGTCAATTGCTGGTTGCTGCAAATATAGAGTTTCGATCGTCGACATTGCAAATGCAGCCAAAAAATCATTCGGAAAGTCTATTTCTATGTATTCGCATTATGTATTCATGAGTAGCTGCTATGCCGAGTTAAGAGTGACGCTCGTCAAAATTTCTCGAGCACTACTAATCAAAACAAGTCCGAACCGAATAAAAGTTTTAAAATGAATGTAAATGCGTTTCCCGTTTTCTACCCAAACACAATGAGAATAGCGATGCATGAAAAATGCACTCTGCTTTTTTTTTTCTATCTACACCTAGCTTTTCCGGCGTTGAATTGGGTGAAAAACGTGGTCGCGCCAAATGCATCTGTCGCTCGTAACAGCGAACAGCAACAGTAGCAAATTGTTATGTTGGTCATGCAATGCTCGTCGGCGTCATCGCCGATTGTGAGATGATTAAATAATGTCAACCAGAGTTAGGGAAACTTTTATGTTTGGTAGTAAGAGGAAAAAATGACAATGCGTTGGAATGAAAATTAGCAAATTAGGGAGTTATGATCTTCAAATTATATCTGGGCAGACAATGCGTAAATGTTGAAGTAACCTACCCTAACTTATAAATCAAGCAAAACGTGCGTGTTTTTGGGTTTTGCGAAGTGTCACCGGCGTAAATAATTCCATTGTCTGTGACGCTCTGCATGTTGGCGTATGTAAGCTGTAAATTTCGAGATTTCGACAATCCGACGCGAGCGTTTGCGAAATTTATGTGGTATCGCTTTGCGACTTGAAGCCGTCGTCTAGGGAAACTGAAACTGAAAGTATTAAACCCCGTTCACATATGGCAATAATTTACTGCATAAAACTATATCGTTTTATTACTAGCGACTGTAAGTTTTTTTTTAAATAGTTTAAAACAGGAACTGCTGAAGTTAAATAAAATAGGTATAGAAAATTCCCTTAAACCCTGCTAACATTAAATGTATATGACAGATACAACTCCCCCCTTTGCATCGTGCTTATACTTTGAATAGAAATTCCACAATTCTTACATTTGTCAATAGAACAACATATGTATATCTGTTCGTGTCACAGTTGAAGAATTTCATGTTTATATATCACTGTACAATGCGTGCGTACAAGTGTGACACGAAAGGACATTCGAGGAGATTCAAGGACACGCAACGGTATGGCCATTGCGTACAATTTTAATGTTTTCATCTTTGTTTTTTTGCTTTTTCTTCCCTAGTTGGTTGTAAATTGGTATTACTTTATCAGGGTGTTTACAAAAAAAAAGCGTTACATTTTATTATCAACTCGTTTTTCTGCGGGGATTTTGTTTTGAATGTAGTCACTAAGTAGCGGAAAAAATAAACCGACAATAATGTGAACAACAAATGTTTAGACGTTTTTTTTGGGCACACATACGCACTCATACCGGTAAAACTCAGAGTAATCCTCTTGTTTTACTGGACCAATCTCTCAGGTCTTTCATATGCATGCAAATCCTACACGAATAGCGATTTTCCTCGCGTGTTTTTCTTTATCTCTTTCGTGTATCGTATGAAAAATGAATTAATGAATTTACAGTACAAGTTATGATTTTGGGAATAATTGTATTTTGTGGATATTTTCTGATATATAAATATGATAGGAGATGCATATGTAAATACAACCCAAAATAAATATTTCAAAGAAAAATATCAATATTTTTAATAAGTTGCCATCGTTGTTTTATTTGCTATATTATTATAACAGAAGGAAAAGTCAATTTTAAAAGGTCAAACTTCTACACACACACACATGCGCATACACAATTGAATTATATGTATATATATATCCAACATATGTGCGTTTACATCTTTTACCCTGTGGGCATACATCATGAATTATATATATAACAATACCCGTTCCACATATCTTTTTTTCTGGTGGTGCTGGATAACAAAACGAAAACATATCCTTTTATCTTTGGAACATCCTCTTCGCTTTAGTCGGGACATGGAAATTTGGCAGGATGTCAAAAGGATTTAGCAGTCACATTCTAGTAAAGCCTCATATCCCTAATGCATTAAAAAAATATTTGTCAAGCCATGAAAAAAAGGATAATGGCTCTAAAATGCTTTTTATATAAATATTTTTGACATGTTTTCAAATACTAAATGGCAATTTATTTATTTAATAAATTTTAATATAGTACATGCCAAATTTAGATTATTATTGTATTCATTTTTGCATTGTTTGATAATAAATGAAATGAATTTAAGAGTAAAGAGTTAAGAGGAAAATCGAAATTAAAAGGGAAACAATTAAATCGCTTAAATATGAATGGGAATGTTGAGTGCAGTCAGGCTTTTTGGTCGCAATGTCATTTAGTGTATTTTCTAGATATAAAGTGTAGGGCTACGGTTACGACTGAAGCAGAACCAAAGAGTGGGATAGGAAACGAAAGACAAAAGTGCATGCAGAATGTGCAATGAAATGAAACATTTATCATTTTATTACTTCAGTCGGTTTCTCGTTGTTGGTCATAAAGACTCAGTCAGTTGATATCCATCCTACGCTTTCTAATCGCCCCTGGACATCTTTGTCTACAAACTGTAACACTATAAATATAATAAATAATATAATAAATATATTTATAAAATATAAAAGTAGTATTTGTTTGTAATAATAATGAAATCAAAATGTATTCTCTAAATGTATGTGTTATGAAAGTTTAAATTTAATTAATGTTGTCATTTTAAAGAAATCTCAAGGTACAATATCTATGTTTGTGGATTATGACACACTGTATATACTTCTTCTGCCAGTTGAACTCATTCAATGATGATTACGGCAATAACAATGCGAGCTGGAATATAGACGACAAATGTGTATATAATACATATATAGAGAATAAACCCGTTCGAAACGCTTTAATCTCTGAACATCCCGGATGTAGGGGGATGTAAACGGGAAAACTATAGCAGCGAAATATGTTTAATGCCATACTTGAATCCGCAATGCTGACATTTTATTTTTAATATTTATTTTTTTGTTTTGTTTATTTAGTCGTGTCTTCCTATTTTACATTCCATATTTTCGTTGTTCTATGATACAATTTCATACTTTATGGGGTTGTTTCATTTTATTTTATCTTCGATATCGCTTGTATGCAGCTGAATAACTAAATAAATCAAACGGAAGTTCTTGAAATTTAATGCTATTATTTTAATATTTACTGTTATGTATGCATTTAAAAAAAAATATGTTTGAATTAATTATATTTTTATTCAATCGTTTTTTCTGATCGAATTTATATCGAACTTTTGTTTACGAAATCACATTTTAGGTTACATTCGATTTTTATTTTAACTATTTTCCACTTTTAAAGTAAATACACGATTGCTGCGTAAAACAACATTCAGTTTATTCATTTATTTATAGAAAAACAAACAAAATTGATGTTAAATTAATATTTGTAATTGAGTACAAGTTGTTATAACTTGGATCAACAGTTGCAATCCTATTATTGAAATTCGGGATTAATTTTACTAGGCTATTTTGGTTTTGGTGACTAACAAATAATTGGTCATCAAAATTTTAGGGCATTATATTATTTTGGAGAGATGTAATATTTTCGATTAATATTAATATTTGAATTTAATAAAATTTCTATGTGTCATATGAATTGAAAACAGAAAGATGAGTCACGTCTTCGCATATCGAGCTCAAGCAGGTATCATGCACTCTAGTACATAGCGAACTCTCCGTCGGTACGTTCGCCACGTGTCCGCGATATCCACAATTTGACTTAAAATTATAAAATTAGTAGCCGGAAGTGCAATTATTGTGAATACGTATGTGTGTGAAAGTGTGTGGGTGTGAGGTTAGTGTACTGTTGGATTACGCATTGTTGAAGACTTCCTATTTGCACACAAATTGGCTTCTTCCAAGGTAACTGCCATTGCTTCTTCTGAAAAATATTTCTAAAATATCAATATAATATAGGAAAATATCTAGACAGAACAAATTTCCGTATAGGTTTTCTTAGTTTTTCCATAATTCGTTAATTGTTTTTATTTTATTATTACAGTTTTCAATGCAGTAAAGTGATATGTATTAGTTATAATAAATGCACAGGGTGCAGGGGAGTGCCGGGAACAGAGTGAAAATAGCCCACAAATGGAAAACTTTGGTGACACTTTTTGTGTTTTTATTTCAATTTTGTCTTGTAACTTTCGTATAATGCGCGCTAAAATTATTGAATTGCGTTTCTTTTGTTACTAATTAAATTCTTAATAGTGGGGTGAAGACAGGGTTTAGGGGAATGCCGGGAACAGGGTAAAATTTGCTCTCAAAGTGAAAACTTCGGTGTAGCCTTCTCTGTTTTTATTTACATTTTGTCTTGTAACTTTCGGATAATGCGCGCAAAAATTATTTAATTGCGTTTGTTTTGTTACTAATTAAATTCTGAGAAAGAGCAGAGGGTTCAGGGGAGTATGGAAAACAGGGGCAAAATAAAATAGCCTTCAAAGTGAAAACTTCGGTGTTACTTTCACGTTTATATTAACATTTTGTGTGGTAACTTTCGCGTAATGCGCGCAAAAATTATTTAATTGCATTTTTATTGTTATTAATTAAATTTCTAATAGTGTGGGAGAGCACTGGGTGCAGGGGAGTGCCGGGAACAGGGTGAAAATAGCCCTCAAAGTAAAAACTTTGGTGTCAGTTTTCGTGTTTATATTTTTATTTTGTCTTGTATCTTTCGCATAATGCGCGCAAAAATTATTTAAATGCATCTGTTTTGTTTCTAATTAAATTTCTAATATTGGGGGAGAGAACAGGGTGCAGGGGAGTGCCGGGAACAAGGTGAAAATTGCTTTCAAAGTGAAAACTTTGGTGTCGCTTTCACTGTTTTCTCTAGATGTATTAGTAGTTGTTCCAGCTTCAATAGTATTGAGCATGGTACGGTCGTTTTGTTACTAATTAAATTATTAAGATTGGGGTACAGCACAGAGTGCGGGGGAGTGCCACGAACTGGGTGAAAATTGCTCTCAAAGAAAAACTTTGGTCTCACTTTTAATGCTTTTATTTACATGTTGCTAATTCCAGATGTGTCAGCAGCCGCGGTAATTCCAGTGGGGTCAGCATCCGCGGAAACTCCAGTGGGGTCAGCAGCCGCGGTAATTCCAGAGGTGTCGACAGCCGCGGTAATTCCAGAGACAGCGACAGCGACCAACACCTACACCCAGGACTGACTTCGCAGGAGCAACAACCACGGCAACACATCACATGACCACATAATTCTTTGAAAAGGACGATAGGGTTTAAATAATTAGACATGTTATGTATAATAATAGTATATTTATTTATTTCACCTGTAGCAGGACTCGAACCTGCGACTCCTGCTCGAATAGCAGACACTTTAACCATTGAGCCATCGACTCTTCTTACATTAACAAAATTGAAACTTATATTTATATACATTTTTGTCATAAACTTGTAAAAATTTTTACTCGACCGAACTTCATGAACTTATGTTCATGAAATTCGATCGAGCATCACACATTGATAACTAGCTACATTTTAAATAAATAAATATACTATTATTATACATAACATGTCTAATTATTTAAACCCTATCGTCCTTTTCAAAGAATTATGTGGTCATGTGATGTGTTG
>JARJDU010014091.1:0-12466 GCA_030264695.1 Lissagria laeviuscula
ATTAATTTCCATTTTGATGTCTATCGCTTGCTACTGTTTTGTAATTCTCATCTTTTGACTAACCGAATTTGTTGTAACAGATTGTTCTATAAAGTTGTATTTATTATCTGGGTATTTAAGCAAGGCAGATACAAAGAAAGTAAAAACAAATACCACCAAAAATAGAAAAATGCATTTTTAATCAGTTTGTGATATTGGAATTAAAGAATAAACAATTGTATAAGTGTGCAATGACAGATGAATAAAACTTAAGAAATTACACTTGGAAACTTTACACTTTTCTTAATGGTGCTTTGAGAAACTTAACACAATGCTTTAAAGTAAAATACAAGTCGATATAAAGATCAAAGTTGAAATATTTTAAATATGACAAGTTTATTTGTAACAAATATAAATATATTCAATTGCATTGTTTTCTCTTCCTCTCCTAGTGAACTATCTATTTCCCGGGTTCAGGTCCCTCGGATAGCTAATAAAAGTTCACACTTCTCATGCATTTCGAATTTCAGAATAAAGAAGCGAGTTGGACAATGGGATAGCTAGCAATTAACTCTTGTAATTTTTAAAAACAGCAACAAAAACCAATTAGTCAGAGAAAAAGTTGGTAGGTTTAAGCCCTACTGCTGTTTTGCCATTGATGATGATAAACAAATCAGTTGTGCTTTTTGTTGAAGCTGTCAAATCCGGTGAACCAGGTTTTGATTAGCTAGTTTTTCACTCCAATTGTTGGCTAACAGTAAACATTTTTTTCTCCGCACACTTGCTGGGTCTATCCGGGGATGCATGCTATTCTAGAAAATTTTTAGCTAAGCCCGTCAGGCGTCTCTCGACAGATCTCAGCGGGTGTCAAACGCCACAGTAAAACAAGTAGATGCATTTGCTTGTACCCCGGCGCCAACTAGTTTAACGCTCCTCTGGGTGGAGAACCCTTTCACTACTTATTTTGTCTGGCAGACGGATATTTCTAGTGAAGAAGGTTTAACTGTCAATGCATCATACAGCATTTAAAATGGTTTCTTGGGAAACCCAAAAAGGAATGATCCGGTCAAAAAGTTAAATGCTCCTAGAAAAATAACTAGCAAAAATGCTGGCAACCCATATATTTTAGGTGCCAAAAGTACCAAAATTAGCAAATGACTTGCTCAGAACGATGTCAAGACTGGCTTAGACCCTACAGTCGTCATTTTTTTGTTGGCTGTTGTTTAAGACTCAAACATTGGGCTAAGTATAGACAATAAAAAGACATTCATGTTTCTCTTTACTTCACTGTCTATGTCCAAACAGCCAAAAAAAGGTAACTGGAGGGCACATAAACCGGCTTTGACATCGTTCTGTACAATTCTATAACCACAACATACCAAAAGACGGCATTCTTAAATACCAATGTTGCCAACTTTAATTTAGGTGGTAATTCAAAATGTGCTCACGTGGGGTTTAAATATTAATATTCATCCTATACAAATATCTTTGATAATGTTTTTATTGCATAAAATAGATAAAGTTGATCAATTATTCCTGTTAATAATTATTCCCAATATTACATACTTTGTATAATACAACCCCAATGTGCATTGATTAATAATTAATTACCGTTTGATTCCATCATTATTCTCGGATCTGAGGATTATCCACCTTTCCTGCGTCTCGTCGTTTATGTCTGTCTGTCCTTGTCTCCTAACAAGCAAGCACATTGGGTGCTAATATATTGGCACGTAAGGATAATCTATGTTTCATGGCGCGAGTGATGCGTGCATGTACGCACAATAGGAGGCGGTTGATTTGAGAAGTAGGCTTGATAGCAAGAGTACCACTAGTCGTGGTAACGGAGGCGGCGGTGGTGGCAGTAGTAGCGGCGGCGCAATAGCAATACGCGTATAACATATACTCTTGGACGCAATCGTTGTAGAGAAAACAGCGGAAAACAGTACGTCAGTGATTGTGGTAGCATATTGACGTCGTGTGTCGTTTTAAATTTCCGTAACAATTGACGTATAACAATTTGTTATATAATTAAACAATAAATAAATTTAACTACTAATTTAAATAATAATAAGAATGATAATTGATGTTAAAAATAAAAATAATTAATTAGGTAATAAGAGACGTTTTTAATTAATAATTTATGATTAATATTATAAATATGAACTTTTTATGGATTTATCTAAAAGTGAGTATAATAAGAAATAGTTTAAAAAGTTAGTTAATAAAGTTAAGAAAGTGGATAATAACTTTAGTGAACTTCTATAATTCCAATAATACTATAACAACTATGTAAACTATTTTCTTTTGTTAATCGGTTGATAAGTGAGTGAGTAGTATGTGACAAGGATAATAACAATGAAGAAATATTTGGTTCTACTAATATATCAGTTGCTATTATCAGAAATCATCTATGGTAATTATAAGATACTATAAACAACTTCTTATTTATTGCACTTTTTCAGTAATGTATGTTTAGAGAGTGGTAAGAAGCTATTTACGTACGAACGGAACTGTTGTCCGTGAATAGTAGTTCTATGAGTACGTAAATGCATTTGCCACGCGAGGCACGTACAATGCTTTACCTACTGGCCTGCAGTAGATGCAATTAGATGAAATAAATATAATCATGCGATTTATGTAAATAATTGTAAATACGGTAGAAAATTTGGTAAAAATGCGACATCGCATTATCATTGAATTAATTTGTTACGCGTATTGTTTCTCCTTTGTAGGATGATGCGTCACAATGTAACGATGCAAAAGTATCACATGCTTTCAGCACTTTCACGTCACTTGTTAGGTTAAACGAGTTAAACGAGTCATTTTAAAAATAATTTTTGCTTGTTATGCAAATTGCTCGTTAGACGAGGTGCTCGTTAATCGAGGTTCCACTGTACTCGCATTTTACATATGTTTAACCAAGTATTACATGCTTGTAACTATGCTGCCTGGGCAGCTGTTGACAATGGGTTATTTTCGAATATAAATTCGTGACTTTACATGATATCAGCTCCTTTTAACTGAGATTAAACCCAGACATCTAGAATATTGTTCTAAAATAAAATATTGATATCAAACTTCGTTATGTGCAAAGTTACAGCGAGATGTATTATCTTTTTCTTTTTAATTCTTTCTCTCTCTCTTTCTCGCACTTTTTAAAAATTATATTATCATAGAGTAGTACAGAATTTCTTAGATATTTTTATTTCTCGATTTCAAATGACCATTTGAAGAAGAATGTTTTAAGCGTAAAAATAGCTTGATTTTGATTAGTCGCCATTTAGATAATTTTTTTTTCTTCTAAAAAAACCTTATGCTACATGATAGAGAATTTAATTCAGTTTTGGTTTTTATTAGTTTGCTTGTTCTACAATGTACCAGTTCTTTGTAAACCATGCAACTAGCGAGACGAACATTTTCTTGACCGAAGATGCTGCATTTATTATCCAAGCAACTAATCAATTTTGTGACTGTCAATATTGTCATAATAATGATGAACAATAGAATTATTCAGTTCCAAAGTTTGGTTGAAGATCAAACAAATTCAGAAAAACTAGGAAATCAACTAATATTTGTGTGGATTTACTATGCTCAATGCGGACAGTGCATGACGTTAATGCTGGTTTTGTTTGTCCTCCAAGCAAGTCTTGTCTACTCATCTGATAGTTAATTAGAAACCTCTTCCAAACTTTCTTCAAAAATTTAAACTTCAATATTGAAGGAATATAAATACTGACTTAGAGTAAATATTCGCAAGATATATATTGGAAACAATTTCAATTAATTGATACATATCTGAATCGATTACAAACGACAGCGGAAATTACAGCGTGATTATGTCAATGGCACCGTCATCATCGATGGCGCGAGAGTATACGACGGTTGGAGACTTGCCGAAGAGGAGGAAGTGCGGATAGAGGGTAAACGGAGAGCGCAAGGCGTCTGATTTGCAATGCAAATTAAGGTTAAATATTGTGATAGTTGTGTCGATGATGCTGTGACGATAGTAGTTTTAGTGCTGTTTGCATCGCGCGCATTTAGATTGCATGGGAGAGTTGGCAACATTGCCAACAGTGCATTACCACGTTATAAACATATAACGAGCTAGTATTAAGCTTTTCAGAACTAATAACTAAACTCTAAGAAGGATTATTTATATATATGTAATAGTTTACTTACATAAGTTTTATAATATTTCATGAAAAACTATTTATATTTATTTTGTTTCATTATAAACATTTATTTATTTTATTTTATTTAAAAAAAGATGAAAAAGAAAGGATTTTGCAATTAAATGAAAGAAATAATTCTGCGTCTACGCAGTAAAGAGCACAGCGTTCATTGTAGGTAAAGTCTAGCATTACGGATGCATTATGATCCGTGCGATTTACTTTACTGTGAAGTAAAACGTGCACATGCGTAATGCAAGTTTCTGCACAGTGGGATTTGGAAGTAGGAGGGAGCATGACATTTTAATTTGACTCTTGCTTTAATTCTCATTGTTCTTAAGGGGAGACTAAAGCTTGGAGGCCTAAAAAATTAGATATTTTCAAAAATTGTTTTTTAGTACTAGAATTAATGAATTTTTGTATGCTGTAGTGCATGGGTCGGCAATCTTTTGTTGTAAAAAGACTAAAATCTTACGTGGAGATTAGTGCGGACCGCACTTTTCTTTCTCCTCTTTTTCCAGTTAGTGCCCAAGAAGGTACTCTTCCTTCCCCCCTAAAATAATGAAAATTAAAATATGAACTAAACAAGAAAAATTCACTATGCCCTTAAAAATGATGTAAATAAAAATAAAATAAGAACAAAGCAAGCCGAATTCACTTAGCCTTCCCGCGTCACGTGCGTGCGAAGACCTTGCGGGCTGCACTAAGCCGCCTCGCGGGCCGCGGGTTGCTGATCTATGCTGTAGAGCAACATTTTTACTTCTTCGAAGCATTTTTTTCGTCAATATTGCCTTGGCAGAAACTGCCACCAACCAACGCAAGCAAACCAACAGTCAGAGTGATTTATGATCCATAACGCACTTATTTTTGTACATCAAATCTCTGACTTTGCTATATTAATATTGTTTGAAATATATGTTTTGAAAGGATTTTTAAAAAATCGATACAAATCTACATGGTTTTACCAATTTTGACAAAAAAAAGAGCGTTCAGGCTCTTGAGGCCGTTGGACCATCTCGTTTTAGGGCACTCTCTGCTTCTTAGAGCCTGCTGTCTGGGTCGCCACTCCAAGATCCTCTATATTCATCTATCGTCAGTCGTTCTAGCAACATGACCTGCCCAATTTCAATTCAGTGACGCTATTGGATTGAGTACGTCGGTAATTCCTGTTCTATGCAGTATTTGCTGGTTGGGAACTTTGTTTCCGTCCCCAAAATTGCGCGTTTTATAGCCCATTGGCAGACGCGTCATTTATTTTAAAATGTTACAGAATCAAGTTAAATAAAGAGAAAACCAAACAAAATCAGAGTAAAAGTAAAATAGGGATAGGTAAATATCGGCCAACGTCGAGTATTCTGCTTGCATAACAATATTGACTGCCGAAAAATCGGTAATTGGAGGTAGTTGGTAGTTGTATGGAAATAATTTTAGTGATTTATGACTCGTAACGCACCTATTTTTGTACATCATAACTATAATTCACTTTTTACAATGCCAATAGTTGCAATTAAAAAAACAACGAGCTTCCGGTTTCACGTGATTAAAAAAATGTAAATGTTTGTCTCGAAATACAAATATTTATGGGTGGTTAGATAAAACGTATTTTTTACATTTTGCGGGTAAAACATGCGGACCAACGAGTTTCATGTAAATTTAACGCCAATTTAACTTCTGTTTCGACATTTTATTTGTATTGGTTCACGAATATATTTATATGTATTTGTTGCTTGTATAATTTAGTATTACTTGCACATGCGTAGTAATAAATGTGTAAGTGCTTTGTGAAAAAAAAAAGTGTACTATCTAGGTATACATATATTTGTTTTCTTTCGCCTAGGTATTTTTTATTCATTCGGATTGGTGCGCAAAATATCAGTCTTATTGGATTGCAGAGAGAGTTTGTTGCAGAGCTGTGCGTTGCGTTTACGTTTTTTTTTTTTTTGCTTTTGGATAAATACTCGAGCCAAATGCTCGAAATGATTGAAAACAAACAGGCGTTGTTTGCAAATATAGTGCTAGGGCGAGTATATAGTCGGACCATATTCGGGATTTTGCATTATTTGCTCTTTAGACATTTATACAGTTACTGCGTGTGCCTGTTGTGTTTACTCGATTTGGTGAAATATTTAAATAAATTTATATTTCTATTTAAATCAATCATTTATTAAAATACTAAACTTTATGCTTTTTCAGGTATGTGTTTAGGCTTATTCTTTATTGTTATGCACTTTAAATTTATAAATATATTTTTTATACTTATGTTTTTATATTTAATTATTAACAATATAATAAAATGCAAATAAATGTTTTGTTGAAGGATTGGCGTCATCTTCTGGAGGATTGAAATGGGTGAGGGTAAATTTACCTCAATATCGTAAACCTGGAGAAATGGCGCAATTGCAATGCGATTACGACCTTGGCAATGACACATTGTATGCTGTCAAATGGTATAAAGAAGACGAGGAGTTCTATCGCTTCGTACCGAAAGAAAGACCTCAAGCGAGTAGTCACAAAGTTGATGGTGTGCATGTTGACGTGAGTCTAATTTATATTTTTATAATAGTAATAATAATAATAATAACAATAATAGTAAAAATTACTATACTAAATTTTATAATTTTATAATCACTAATTTGTTAACAATATAAGCATTGCATGAAGACAAAGAATCTTTTGTGCAAATGACCTATATTAGTAATATTGTCTAGTTAGTATTGAAAGCGAAGCATTTCAGGATTCCAGGAACATTCAGCAGGTGTTTTGACATAACTTGTCGCCACAATTGCACAAAAAATATATATTTCTATACATCTTTTTTCAGTAGGGGCGGAGACCTATTTTCATAGCTTACATAAAGAAAAATGTTAAATTGTTTCAACCGTACTCAATCTCTCCTACGATCAACTAAAAAAGTATGATTAGTACAATAAACAATTTTAAACTTAAAGGAGTAGTACACTGTATTTTAAAAGAAAATATCTTTTTTAATACTTCTGGAAAAAAAATGTACCTGTGCGCTTTACACTAGGCTTTAAATGCGTTTATCTTGAGACGGGTTTTTTAAAACTTGCGTGCGACATAAATAACTCTTAACAATTTGCATTCGATTTGAAAGTGGTCTTGATTTTTGTGTTCAAAATTAAATTCTGCTTATAAACACAGCCATATTTTCGATTTTTTTCAAAATAGATTTTTAATCTACGATTTTGCAAGGAGTTTTTTAAGTGAAAAAATGAACTTTTTTCAAAAAACCACAACATTAAAAAAAAAATTTAAATTGGGCAACGTGTTTTTAACCGAAATTGAATTATTAATCAGCTTTTTGTTGCATTTTTGTTCCACAATGACATAAGAAGAGAAAATCTCTAGAAAAATGACAATTATATTTAAAAAAACGAAGAATAATTGAGTAAAAAAATGTCTGAAAATTATATTGCCTAAAAATATTCCCGAAAATGACTTACTTTTCCGACGTACACAGTGTACTCTCCTTTAAGTTATTTATTCATTCTGAGCACATATAAAATTAAAAATTATGAATTAAAATATATATAGATATCATATATTATAAAATATATAAACGTCACACAATAAATAAAAATTTTTAATCAAGTTGAAATTATCTAAAACCCACCTGCGCTTAATATCAACGAAATTTATATTCTATTTACAACGAACTACAGATAGAAAAGTACATAAAGTTTAAACGAATTATGCTCCCATCGTATAAATTCACATATTTCGCTAACCTGCCATCGAGCCATCGGCGTCGACTCTGCTGAAATTAAAAGTTTAATGTCAAATAACGAAGTTATTAGCACTAAAACGTTGATGACCCCTTCCAATCTACCTGATCCTTATTATCCGCCTTTACTCCTACTTTTGATATGTTGTACAGGTAAGCCTCTCTGACAGCAAGCGAGTTATCCTGCCATCCGTCGACTTGCGTTCGGGTGGCCTCTATCGCTGCGAGGTGTCTGCCGAAGCTCCCTCATTCGCCTCTTCGCAGAGTGAGGCGCGCATGGAAGTCATTTGTAAGTAAGCCTCCCTCACCTTTCACTCGTCACTAACCTGGCCGCTTGTAATGTTTATGCCTATCATAATATTTAATTAATTACTTGGGACGACTTAATTAATTCGTGTAGATATGATACTACAGGACGTTAGAGAGATGTTTATATTTGGGTGTTCTTTGTTACTTGGTTTTATTATAAATAAACAAAGACAACAACTACAACAAAAAAACATAAAAAATATGAATGTACTTGTTTAATATTTAAAAGCTTTATAGTGTAGATTTTATTATTTTAATTAGTCAGTCCCTGTGATTTTTTTATAAAAAAAATTGGGTTATGAACCAACTGCCATTACAATAACTCACGAAAATTTAATTTGTTTATTTTTTCAAGCTTTACCGAGTGAGGATCCAATCATAACAGGTGTGGAAATGCAATACCAAATTGGTGACGACATTAATTTGAACTGCACCTCCGGTAGAAGTTACCCGCCTACAATTTTGCATTGGTATATCAACGAACAAAATGTATGATTTATTTAAAATCAGTTTTAAATATAATTTTATGTTTAAATTAAATTAAATTTAGTTTAATAGCTTTTACCTACGACTACACGATAAAGCGCATGAAAACGCACGGTGTGCATAGCTGGTAAAGATTAGCATGTTTTTGCTCCCTTGCGTTACATCCAAAAAAACGTACGATCGTACACTTTACGTGGACGTATCATGCGCTTATTCGAGTAGAGGTAGGTAAAGCGTTGTACGCGCCTCGCATGGCAAGAGCAATTACGTACGATCGAAACTGTACGGCGCGAGACGAACTATTCGTTTCGAGCGTGAAAAGCCTCTTACTACTCTCATTGCGCAAACTACTATTATCCACAACTGGCCTGTAAAGTAATCATAACATAATGGTTACCCATATAACAAATTGCCATAAATACAAATTTGTGGAACTGTCGTTTATACCAGGCACGGCTAACCCGCGGGCCGCCATGAATATTTCTGCGACTCGCATGTTTATCACAAGCATTGTGGGCTGTGTGAATTAGGTTGGTCACTCCTGGTCTTCGCTTTATTTTAACAACGCTATTCATGAATAACGTAAACTGCCGGCACAAATGTGGCAAACGTTCATATCCAGCGCATGTTATCTAGCTTAATATGATTCTATAATCTAAGTGTGAAAAGACCCCACCAGTGTGTAATGTTTATAAATCACTCGTGTTTAATGCGAATTCATAGTCTCGATACAGTGGTTAAGTGTGCCCTTCACAGCTTACGATAAACTTAAGCTTATGTGTCAGTTGTGGATATAGTAAAATATTCCACTCGTGCGTACAAATGATTATTAGACTTCATTACGCACTCGTGGAATAATAATAGATTAATATTTAATTAATATATAATATAATTCACTTTAAATGAATTGCAATTCTTATAGATAACTAGTAATAAAGCTTTAATAAGCTACACGCCGATCCAGCACAAAAGTGGTCTGCTGACAACTGTCTTAGGGCTGCGCTTCTCGCTCAACAGCGGCCATTTTCTCGACGGATCTATGCGCGTCAAATGTGTGGCTTCTGTGTCACCATTGTTATGGACTAATGACAGGACTTCGGTTGTGGAAGATCTTCCTATTAGAGATTTACGAGAAGCGTTATTATTAGGTAAGATGATTAATCTTGTTTGTTCTCGTTTTTTTTTTCTTCTTCTACATTTAGAATTTACTGATATATTGATGGATAAGATCTACGTATGTTAATTAATCATGTTCGTTTTGTGAATTAACATATGTAACTCTAAATAATTAAACAGATTGTTTAATAATTAATTTAAGGGCAGTATTACTGTGAATTTATTTATTAATTTATGTATTTTCATTAAGGTTATATTGAAATGAATTCAATGAATATGCTCAATTTTAATTAAGTGCGTACAATTAATATGATTTCATTTTTATTATATTGCTAATGAAAATTAATTAAATTAAAAGTAAATTTAAAAATGAATGATAAAGTTAAATCCGGCTGATGAATAATAAAATGTGGATAAAGTGATTTATGAGGAGAATAATTTCCTAAAATATTTAAATAGTTAATATTTGATATGTTATGAAAAAATAATTTATTAATACTTTACCTTTAATATTTTTCTTGGATTATTATTTGCAATCAATGTATTCTCTCTCTCTCTGTATTATCAATACAAGTTTGTGCGCTAGTTCGCTTGACGGAATGTTTCATCGGCGGTGAAAGAGTAATTGACGAAGTAGGAAACTATTCCTTTTGTTTGACACCATATCCTGTACCATCACGGATCGATCAAATAAAATAACAATTTCTTTTTGTTTTATTTCTTCTTGTAGCACACATTTGCTGAACAAATAAATACTTTGAGATAGTGAATTCTGAAATTTTAATAATTAAAGCAAGCATTCAAGAGCCAATTTGCTTCAACCTAGCTTGGCGCGCCCTTGAACCGATAAGATTTCATGCTATTTAATGCATTTTTGATCATAATTTTACCTAAAACCGTTTTCGAATGGCACATGATTAATTGTATATGAACTTTTACATGGCCTAGTCTGGTAAATCTAGTGGCTTAATATAAATAAATTGTCAGGACTATATCTATTTATATATTTATATAATTGATTTTTTTTTCAGTGAAAAGCAATGGAAACAAAATACATTTAAGTTTTGAATCGACCATAGCTTTGTTATTAATATTACATATCTATTTATTTAAATTTATGATTTAATAAGATTACTCAATTTGCATTGTAACATGGAACAACTACGACTGATCTATTATCTTTTTTCTCAAATTTACTGCATTCTCTTGGTATTTCTAGAGGAAAATTAAACCCAAGGGTCGGTTGCAATTTATACAATTGATAATTGCAAAAAGGTAAAAAATGCTGAGAATAGACAAAAATTTAAAAAATAAGTAAAGTAATTTACAAAGGTATAATTTATTTAAATATAATATATACTATTGCAATTATATAAAAAGTGTAAATATAATAAAATAATAATATTATGAAGAAAAATAAGAGTAAAAATAAGCAAAAGAAATTAAGATATTAATTAAGAAATGAGAATGAAATAATGTATACCAAAATGTATAATATTAATCGAAAGTTGAAATTATTTATTTGTAAATGAATTTGTTATTATTTATTTATTAATTAATTATTATATATGTATATTTTAATATATAGAACATTGCACAGGTAAAAAAGACAATGAAGATAAGAAATTGTTTTGATAGTTTGAATATTAAACCAACAAAGAAAATGTAGTTTAACTAATTTTTTGATAAAGATTTAGATAAATTTAATTAATAAATTTAAAATATATGATTATAATTATTTAAAAAATTATTTGAGTATGACTACATTATAAGATTAATATAATAAATAAATTAACTGAAAAGATTTGTTTACATCTGTTAAGACAATTTGTATTATAGTGGATCAAAGCAATCTTGTAAATAACCTAACCTAAGCAACGGTTCAAATCATTCAAATTGAATAGGAAAATATATATATATATATTAAAAATATAAAAAATAGAATTATATAAAATTATTAAATAAACAAATACCTACAATATGAAATGACATTATAATGAGTTTTATTCAATTTTCTTTCTTTTCTCTATTCATCCATTTCTAATAATTCTATTTATTGTATTACACTTTAATTTATCAATTATATATATATTTAACAGTAAAAAAGGTTACATATTTAAATATTTTATTGATATTGACGGCGGCCTGATGGAGGTAGAAGATGTGCCTTAGTATGCTCACCGACGACGTTCGAGTTGGTCAAAGACCAGGCCAGCTAGATGAAAGAAAAAAGATGTGTATCATTTTTCTGTGCAAATCAAATTTCATTTATTGCCAAGTACCAAATTATACTTCCTAAATGAAGATATAATGCTTAATTTAATTTTGTGCTAGAATTAAAACATTTCAATACATATTAAAGTTTAATATACACTCATGCCTCGGTTTAACTGACTGATAGGGAACGACTCTTGTCCGTTAAACGAGAAATCAAGTAACACTTAAACACAACAGTTCAAAACGTTACCAAAGTAGTAGTTTTTCACTAACACCTTAAAGAGCGCACCCTGTCCGTCTAACTCTAATTTGTCCGTTAAAGCTGATATCCGTTAAATCGGAATCCGTTAAACCGAGGCATGAGTGTATTTAGCAAAAATTGATTAAATTGTTTGAGTCATATTATTTACAATTATTTATGACAACAACTATTTGCTTATTA
>JARJDU010014113.1:0-11064 GCA_030264695.1 Lissagria laeviuscula
ATTTGAGGAAAACAATTAAAACCTTACATGAAAGTAGTATTGAAAGCTTTCACTATCATATGTGCATCTAACAACAAATAAAATTAGCAATTTTATCGCATACATAATATGTGATTGCTCAAAGCTGCCCAAAAACTACTACAGCAAAGCTAATTTAAGGTGGTAATTTTGACGTTTCTGTAAATAGGACTAAACTGGAGATTATATATAGTTCAGTGAGTTGGTATATTAGCCTGCATTTCTAGATAATATATATATTAATAACACTATAATGCAGCGGTCGTCAAACTTTTTGACCTTACGAACAAGTAAATTCATAATATAAATCCCGCGAGCCACTAACAGGATTTTTTCCATTATAAAACCCTGAACGTTATGTATATTCCAAATTTTTCTGCACGACCGCTGCTATAATGAACATTAGTCGCAAGATTTTATGCATAATTCCCAAATTATATGATCTATACTTTACCCTTGCCAGTGGGAGACGGAAATTTCCAAAATATGAAGCACAAATTTAGATTTTTTTGTTACAATTCTATATAATGAATGAATCCAATCAATACTAATAATATGTGCTTATTATATTTATGCTTCAATAAATAAAGCACTTAGATTATATCAAAATAATACTAATACACAATTTAACGTTTTATTGCGTAAGAAAAATCGCAAAATTAATCACTAGGTATGTCAGACAATTGCGATTCTAATCAGAAGTGTCATACCAATAAACATCATATCTAGTATAGTAGGTTTTCTTCTCAAGAGGTAGGTTGCAACAAAGCCATATGGTGAATTAATTGTAACGTAAATACAACATTTACGCAATATTCATGTTTATGCCAATCCCAAATTGTGTGGGGTGGTTACAGAATCAGTCAATTTGCACTAGCACAACTTCTGAGCTATTACAAGTACAATTTCAACAGAATAAGGAAACGAACGTTTCAATAATAGATATCACGACACGCCTAAAATCTTCTAATGCCCTTTAAAATCAGGTGTGAACAACCTAGGTCTCTATTCCAATCAATATTAATACATTTTTAACAATATATGATAAGCTTATGATTTTTTATTAAAGCTGAAGCTGTGCAAGTAGTAGAAGAATATAAAATATTACCCGCAAAACGTGTTAAACCTTCTCGTGGGACATAGGGGCTTATAAACAGTAAATTCGATACTCATGTAAACTTATACTTTTAGTAGTAACCCATCGTTTGTGTCCTCACGTTGAAATTAAAAATGGTGTAAAACCGCTACGATGAAGATGGTGAATAAGTCTATAATTGCAGCAAGGGCATTGATGCTGCTGGGATCTTATTCAATAATATCAGCAAGGTGCCGGCAACCGCTCTGCTTTCTAAAAGCATCCGTTTTCCCTCCATGCCTATACAAATTGCTATAGGTTTTTATGACGTTGCTAGGGCCTCTTCTCGATGCCCAAAGCACAGGTGAGTATGGAAGTGTAGAGGTAGGTAGGTAGTTCTTCTACATTTCTTTCTAATCTTTTAACCTGTATACGTCTATCATGTCCATCAGAAGAAATCAGATGGTCCGTTGTGTTTAGGTACTTCTTACTAATGAACTTATATATTGCAAAGGCTCAAACTCTTTTTGGATTTGTTTTAGAATGTATCCGAAAGAATTCTGAATCTGATCTAACAAATGGAAGGAAATAAGTACAAGTGAAAAATGAAATTGAAGCAGAAATACTAGTAGCTTTAATGGTAGGATAATTATAAGCGCTCGAGTAAACCTGCTCAGATGATGTTGTTACATGATGTCTAACTGACTAAAGCACAGATTGTGTATACATATTTCTTGACTCTGTGACCTTGAAAAATGTCGACGGTGCTTTTTGTACTTAAGTACATACGCGATGTAATACGTTATATGTGGATGATATCCGAGTACTTAAACTCGGCTGGAAATAAAAATCCCAGTGTCATGACAGAATCAATTTATAATGCAATCTACTCGGTAACTAATAACAATAAAATCTCTGATAAGGTATCACAAATTGATGATTACAGTCAATAGTCGAATCCGTATCGGATCTATTCCATAGACGAGTGAATATCAATTATTATAAATAATATAATTTCGATAATCATTGAATGCAGCATATATTATTGCATCAATTGCTGGAGAATACGCAATTATCAACATGTGTCAGCCAGACAACAACTGCACTAGATGATCTATGATGACTTCTTTGAATCGCTTTGGTTGTTGTTCATACGAAACGAAGGAAGGAACGACCTACACGATTAATCATATTGCATGCAAATGCAATGCGCTGCTTGTGTATTTACATCGAATGCAAACTAATCAACAAGCAACGTTGTTCTAACGTTTTTCAAAACACATGAATGAGACACCTGATGAAGTGTGAATGAATTTATTTGCACAGTTGTACATTCTCTATTTTTGCTAAACTATTGCACATGTATGTACTAATTCAAAATCCCTTTTACATATCATCATTCAGAAGTAGAAACGTTTTCTCTGAATATGTACACGTTAGGTACGCTATATTTAGACTCACCTTATGCAAAGCTCTATGGGTATAATCTATGTGTTGGTAGACACAATTCGCACGAATTTTAATATAATGTTATATCAAATAAACGATAGAGTCGATAGTAGTCGCAATAATCAGCATGTAAACACGCGCACTACGCACACCATCACTAAGTCGTGCACTGCATTTAGCTTAAGGCGAAGCTAGCGTCACTAGCATACACAACACACTGTGATCCCTTGTGGCTCATTTAGAGTGAGACAAGCGGCAAGATGGCTTAAGATAAGTTCGGCTCCGTCGATTTGGATGCATGAATGAAAACGAACTCGAGTCGAGCGTTCGGCTCGTTTGGCCGATGTAGGAAATTTGTAGTGGGGGCTACTACTGCTGAGCCAGGCTGGCTCAGCCTACGTTATGATTCAGATGCACAATGTTGGTGCACATGGAGCGCCAAATGCTGCAATATGTTGAGACTTTGTTTAAATCTACAAATATAAAATAAACATGAAGTTTCAACGAATCTTCATTATACAATCAATAAAACATATGTTATTATGTTAGTTTGAAAAGAAATTATAGATATTTACATATGTTTTAAGTATTATTTTACTTAATGTTAGTTTTAGTAACTTAACTGTTAACATTTTCATTGATCACAACAAATCATTGTTTTTGTTTCTTTCAAAGATGTGTAATTGTGCTTTATTTTTTTGTAGAAATTTTATGTCTTACTATCATTTTTCTATGGTTCAATAGTGGATGTCCTGCTTGTAAGTTGTAATTAAAAATATAGATTTCAGCAAGAAATGAGCTTCAATCAATTACTGGTTATAGTAACACAAATAGAGGAAGTTTGCATACTAAGATTAATTAAATTTTGTTTAGAATTGATCTACAATTAGTGTATATCTTTAGAAACTGAGAAAGGTTGACGTATTATCAAATTTGTAGTAATATATTTTCACTGAAACTGATTGATAAGCTAGTATTTGATATATGAAGTGAGCTACGAAGAAGATTTATTAAATTACTAATTAATTTAGATACCTTTGATGTACATTTCGACTTAGATATGGGACTTTATTTATCATGTAAGAATGTAATAATTTAAATACTTAAAATTTTATTTAGGTGCTTCTTAAGTAAAATTGTGTTTTGAAATTTCCATTCTTGGGTGTGTTGAGCAAATTATTCTAGGTTTGCGGCCCAAAAATCCATCTAGAGTAAGAGAAGTCTTGGACAACCCTGGCCTAGGCCAACTTGGCCAACTATCGGCAACTTATGTCCCGCTAGTAACCGAGTGACCCAATAAACCATTTATTAATTTCAAATGATTCACCTTAGTTCTTTAGTTCCGAAAAACATAAATAATATAAAAACAAATTTTAAAACAACTTTTAATGAAAATGGAAATATCACTGATCCTAACGTTAATATGGGTTTAGTTGATTTTAACCCGCAGTTAAAGAAGACTGCCGACTCCTGTTCTAGGCTAAAGTTCTGCTGCCGCTTTGCTTTTTGTATTTTGTAGTCCATTTTGATGACTATAATAATTCATACTATAATTTGACTCTCTTCAAAATCTGTCGTCCTAAGCTATAGCCTATTCAGTATATGCATAATTCCGAAGCTGAGATGATCTCAAAAAGAAAGGCATTAAGAACTGAAGAAGAGTTGCAGAAAGAGTTGGCTGAGTTGCAGAAGAAAGTAAAACCCACAGGGTTGTAAAGCTCAAGGAAGACGAAGAAGAAGAAGAATGATTTATTGATGTTATCGAATTTTTTTTTAATTGATATATTAGCAGTTTAAGAAGATATAGAATTATAAATTGATATAGTCAGGCGTTATCAATGCATTTGCAAAAATGGTTAAAATTGTTAATTAATTCATAATTATGTAAAACCAACGGTAAAACTAGAGAATGTATATTTGAAGGTATAAGGAAAAGAAGATAACTTGATCTCAAAGAAGATGTAGATAAAATTAATGTGGACATTATTGCAAACTTATTATTTAGAATCTAAATTACACGTAAAATTCTGACAACTCATAAAAATATGACTCGACGTTAATGCATTTTGAAAGAGTAATGTTACAAATATTTATTGTTTTGAATATTTACAATAAAAATGAAAAATGTATGAAGTTAAATTCTAATTTAATCTTTTATTCAATTACGTTAGTTATTGTGTTGTAAATTTATAAACTAATTGTATATTTTTCACTCCATTATGCCCTTCTCAACCCAACTAGGAAAAATTCAGTTTTATAAACTAAAGTATATAATTAGTAATGTAACTTACCTTATATTTATTAGAGCAAATATAGTAAAATTCAAAAAAAAGTCTATTCCGCATAGACCCATATTCTTAAGACTTTTAAGCAAAAGGTGCTTGCCAAGCCAAGCCAGAAATTCTCCAGACTGGTATGCGTTCCCGGATTGACCGCGTCCCAGCCTTAAAGCATTTTGATATAATTGTATATCCTTCTCCTTTTATTAAAACATATTAGGACTTTCCTGCTTCATATAAGTATTAGTCGTTGGTTTCTTGTAACACTAAAGTCCTCGAGTTTCTTCGGTAGTCTGCTTTTATTATGCATTTGTTAATTGCATTTCAAATTGATAATTATGTTATAACATTCAACTTAGATAAATAATTTTGCAAGTAGATTAATTCATGTTGAGAAGAGTACAGGTTGGCATATTTTACGCCAATAAAATTAATTCACGCTCAATAAATTTACAAAATGTTATGCAATAAAATAGAATTAACATTTCAAGGAAAGAAGGAATAGAATAAATAAGGAAAATCGAATAAATCATGAATTCAATGCAATCAGAAAGTTCTTCCACTTATAGTTAGTTACTTTAAACCGAAAAGAAAAAGCACACGGTATTGAAACATTTACAATAATTTTATATCAAACAACTATTATTTTATATTAAATTATATTTATTCAAATTATAATTATACATATTATAAAATTAGATATTTCAGATTTATGACATATTCAAATTAACTTTTCCATCATGTTTCATGTACCACTTGCACTATGATTGTGTGATGACCAAGCGTAATATGAACCAATAGTTTGGAATATTCATTAACATAAATTTCTTTCCTTCGTCGGCGAATTCTTCAAATATTTAATTGTAATATGATATTCTCTACTATACTCACGATACAATACATAAATTATAAGAAATGATTCACAGAATCGCATATTGTTCATACAGCAATTCTCGCACTTTATAATAATCTTCAGATATACAACCTTCAACTATTATTCGCCCGCTGTCAATCTGTAAATACAAATTTAATGAGTAAAAGCAATATATTTAGAGAATAAAATTGGTAATTTGTTGAACTAAATAGAAAAAATGAAAAAAGTTTATACATATTACATAATAATTACCTTTCTAATGGCAATAGTACCATTACAACACCATAAAACACCAGCAGAAAATTCTGAAGTAATATTTGATTTTGAAAGAATCTGTTTGAATTCAGATAATTTTAATTCATTTATATAAACAGTCTCATGTGGCAATGCTTCAGGTATTGGTTCTAAAGTAAATATTTTACTGGTATCCCCATCGACTTCCATTGGTTCTTCATCTTCATCTTCAGGAGTAATCGGCTTTGCATCTGGTTGACTCTCTCGGAGAACAATCTGTGCATCAACCCATGCCAGTTCCGAATCCTTACCTTTTTGAAATGCTAGTTGTGAAATTAACGCATCAGTAAGACGAATTTGATAAATATGCGTTTCACTAGTAGCATCAATAATTTCACCACGATATGGAACAAAAATCTTGCTTTCGACATGTTCCTTGCAATAGTTGACAAGAGTACTAGCGCTTTCTTCATTGCCTCGTACAATTACCAATCGTCTTGGTCTCAATTGCGATAAAATCTTTAACAAAGATTCGCCATCTGATCGTCCTTCGAAATCAATATATTGTACTTGGCAATTCACTTGCACAGTACGATTCAAAATGATACATTTAGTGGGAATATCTGGTAATTCAGGAAGAGGTTCTGGTTCTTCTTTCTTAACAATAACATTTTCTTTGTTATCTTCAACGTCTGGAACAGCATCGGCCAATTTATAATCTTCTGGTTTTACAATTTCGCCATAATCATCCGTTTTAATTTTCTCTTCTTGAAACGGAAACATGGGATATTGTTTCTTCGTTGCTTTAAAAAAGCCGCCTTGGATTTTGCCTTCTTGTTTAATGACGATGTCATGCCGACCTTTAGAAATCACGCTCATTTCAAGATCGTCTTCGGAATCTGTGTCTTCAGTCCTAAAACAGATTTCATATAAATTCTAATTGATTAATTCGAAAGAAGTAAAAAAACTTGACCCTAAAACATCCAACAGAACGAATTGAACGCACGCCAGATAAAACTGACGACATAACACTGCCGAACAACACCATGATGCAGCGAGTAAACAAAGAGTTAGAAGTCGATGAGACAATAGGTCTCATAGGCAGAATTAAGGGGGTTGAAAGATGTTTTGCAGCTAGACAAATCAACAACTCTAAATGCTCTATCTCCGGGAAGATCAAGGCAGCAACTCTGGGACAACGAGACAAAAGAAAAATTATTTGGTCAACCAGGAGAGGTAAACTTCCAACTTGTGCGATTCATGACGAGCCATGGCGCCGGTAGAGCTTATCAATACCGCTTCAAGTTGGATGATGGTCCTTCGTGTTCCATCTGCCAACCTGAACCGGAGAACGGGGAGCACGTGTTCTTTCAATGCCCACGATTTGATGGAGAACGAGAGATCTTGAAGCGGCACCTCCGTCAGCAGCTAGCACCTGAGAATATCGTTGGCGAGATGTTAATAAATTAATCAAATTGAGAAACGGTGACCAAACGGACCAACTGTGATAATGAAGAAGCCGAGAAGTAAAAAGAAATCAAGAAGAGGCTAGCCGTTGTAGAATAACTACATATATGGATAGGGCAATACACAAGAGCATTTAACAGCAAAGTAATGCTTAACAGTTTCGCGGGGTGGTGAATTTAAAATCATAATGATATCACTGATAAAATACCAGTTAGTTACTGCATATGAGGTGCCCAGATATGGAAATCGACAATTACCAAATTGAGAGTTGAGCAGAGGGCAATAGGACGAATCTTAGGAATTTCCCGAAGGAACCACAAGACAAACGAGTGGATAAGGGAACTTACAGAAGTACGCGAGGTAAAAGCCGCACAAATATGGAACAGGGCGAAACATATTGCACGAAAAGAGAACAAATGGAGCGCCAAATAAACGACGCGATGGAGGTCATGGACAAGTAAAAGAAACGCAGTGCGACCAGAAATGAGGTGGAAAGACGACAGCAAGCAGAATACAGGACATAACTGCTCAAAACAAGGCACATTCGAAAAAATTGAAGGAGCTCACAGCTAACAAAAAGAATTACTTTTTTACGGAAATCAATTCGGTGTGTTCCTTGCGTTCTTTTTCATATGCATCTAATTCTGCACCTTCCAATTTCACACGTTTCTTCACTTCCAAATCGATTGTTCTACCACCACCATTATCAACAAGGTCTCTGGACAATGTACCAGGTGAAGTTCTAAAACAAATATATCATTTAAAGCTCTTCAAAATATAGATAAGTCTTATATATATATTCATTATTACCTGGTTGTAATAATAATACTGTTGTTTGCATTAGAACACCATTGCAAAAATAATTCTCTAGAAAAACCACAATCCATATCAGGTGAACTAGCTAGCACCACTTTTGGATTGGGAACTTTTGCAAGTTCTTGTAAACTGTGACAAAGCTGTAGATGTTTAAACTGAAAAGGATTATTTCTAGCACCTTCAAAATTTTTCATCAACTTGTCACTCATCCATTCAATTTGAGACTTTGCAAACTCAACAACATTATAGCTAACATTGCTTAATAGTGCTAAGGAATATGCAAAAAGACCAGATTCTTTGTTTCGCCATAACTGATCCAGCATATGTGCTAATTCCAAAACTCTTCCAGCTGTATCCACTGATATTAAGACATTGCCATTATTTCTCAATGTTTGCAATATATTCGCTGAAAAATATTAAACATTATAAGAAATTATGAATAATATTAAAACAATAATTAATTACTCATTAATTTTTCATCTCTAGCTCTTCGCCTTGCTTGTTGATAAGTTGCATTAAATGCATCTACAATAAGTAATGAAGGTCGTTGCAACTTTTCCAATTCACAACCATTCAGATGTCTTTCCTTTTTATGATTAAAATCATTGGCATAGATTATATCTTCTTCACCAACTTTCATTATTTTCCATATTGTTCCTCCAATCATATGTCCAGCTGGCAAAGGAGTAATTGATATACCATATCCTTTACCTTTCATTGAAATAGTTTGATTATACTTTAGTTGTATAACTTTCTCAAAAGCCAAGTCGACATCATCTAATGAAAATATATCAAAGTCTTCCACATTCGAATGTGACTGATACCAATCATACATAAACATTTGACCCATTTTATATACTGGAATTGTTGCATATATGGGACATACTAAACCAAGTTTTCCAACTAAATATGGTAATGCACCCAGATGATATGGATCTGGATATGATATAAGAACTGCATCAATTGTATGTGCATGTCTAAAAAAAATTTTATTTAATTTTTGCATATATATATATAATAAGGTAAAATCATTTACCTTTTTAACTCTTTAATTATTTCTTGATCAAAGTTTTCATCCCATCCACAATCTAATAATAATCGAACCTCATCTACTTGTAATAAATAACATGGTGGTGTTTCATCTAATGCACCAGAAAGTGCTTGTAATTTTATAATTGAAGTCATATTGTAAATTAATGATAATTAATTACAGATCAAATTAATTATTACATTAATCTGTTACTGCAGATACTTGATCATGAACAAGATTGTTGAGGAATTGAGGTTATATTTACTTCGTAGCATATCAATCAGAGGTACTTCATCAGTTTGTGATGAACAATCTTTTCTTTATTGGTGCTGATTAAATATATTTAATGCATTATTCCAAATAACAATAATTAACGTAAAAACAATAAAATTATATGTCAAATTTATAGTTAATACAATATTATAGATTAATAAATTTAACATTAGTATTAAGTAGTATAAATTTTAATCTGAAGATGTCGCATTTTTTTTTTAATTGACAAGTTTTAGGGTGGCTGTTATAACCAAATTGATTCCCAGGGCAGAATTTTTACTCAGCATTACCTCCACTCCTAGAAATAAACAAAAATAAAAATATGAACTAAGCCAGCAAAATTTACTTTCCCCTCCCTTAAATACTAAGAAAATTTAAAAAAGTTTTTTCTCAAAAATAAATAAAATTGAAATTTAAAAAAGTTTTTTTTTACCGCAGCCCACTTGGCACTCTAAACGACGTGGTAGCCAAGGTAAACATCATCAGTGCTGCAACAGCTCTAAATAGAGTCTAGGCCTACCAACAAGCTCTGAAGCGCTGTGGTCACCTTAAATCTACAGCCCTCAAACTTTTTTTAGTTCAAGCAGCTGACGCAAGATCGCATAACTATATATATATTATCAAATATTGCAGTTCAGTGAAAATGTTCATTTATAATTATTTATTTATATTTTATTAGTTAAAAATTTATTCCAAGTTCAGTATTATTAGATTATGTGTATATTTTCAATAAAGCAATCTAATCCTCCTCATCAAGTGATTTGTGGTTTTGTTTACCTTCCATTTATCTGTGATTATAGTGACCAAATTTTAAGATTGTGAAATACGGAACGAACAAATGGAATGTTTTTATAATAAAAGCAGCTTCCACTTCCGTTGCTCACAATTTTTTAAATTAAGTATGATGACTAGAAAAATATGAAACAATTTGAGAAATATGAAACAATACAAGGACTTGAAATACGGAACGGATGGTCTCCATATAAGTCTTATATAAAAATTACAGTCAAGCATGAATGCTTCCATCTCTTTAGTCTGTGCTTTTATGGCATGCATATGTTGCATCTGTGGTATGGCTACAAACATTCGTAAATGGACTTTTACAAGAGATTTGATCTTCGTTAAAAGTCCTGCTAGAGTAACACCAAATAAATGATGAATAAATATGAAAATCTTACAATTTTATCCAATCACAACAAAGAACTAAAAAAATATGCTTTTGAATATTTATTTAACTCGGAAAAGAAAACTCAGTCTGACACTTATTTGGTATTCTCTGAGATCCAGTCCAAATAGGAGCTGACCCTGGTGTAGGCAGCTGGGAAACCAATTTCGCAACCAATGGCAATGCCAAAGGAGACAATACCAACTTGCTCTTGAGTTTCTTCAAGAACCAATGGACCGCCAGAATCGCCGCTGCATGTGCTTTGGCCATTACCAATGCTTCCTTCCCAGGAGTCGGAGCAGACATGTGTGTCTTGGATGATGCCCATATAGATTTTATTGCAATCGTCGTTGGTCATAATTGGTCTGATGATTCCTCTGAGAA
>JARJDU010014142.1:0-11546 GCA_030264695.1 Lissagria laeviuscula
TCGTATATTCATCGCATCGCATCATCGCCAGCTTCAATTGCATTTATATCGTGTGCAATCCAGTGCATCCGCTTATACTACCTGTAGTCAACATATTTTTTCGTTATAATTAAAAATGTTGCTTTCATCTTGTTTCTCTTTTTGTTTCATGTCCAATTATTATTCGAAAATAATATCTGCGAAGAATAACGTTTGAATTTGCTTACAAATTGCATTTTCGGTAAGTGTGCAAAGATGTGCTGTTTACGGATACAGCAACTAGAAGAATTTCGAGGTTCAACTTTAGCTCTGTGACAAAAAATAAAACGATACACAAACGAAGTCGCCGTCGAATGGACTGCTAGACGAGATAATAGATGGGACAATTTGCACCGTCGGCAAGTGTCAGCGCTGCTAATATGCATGCATTGGCGTATCATCGATGACACGAAGAGTATCTATCGAGGGGAGAAGCGCAACATGTTATGGACACCGATGTACAATGACCAGGTGCATCCTCAATGATAACCGGGATTTACTCGAAGCGTATTTGAGCGGAATGAAGCTTTTGATTAGTCATTGGGTTCGTTTATATTTAGATGCACATCGAAATTCAAAGAAGGGTTGAAGGGGTCACTGTCCTACAATGGGTTCAATTGCCTTCATCAAAATTACTTCCTGCAAGGAATGATATAAGAGATGGTTTTGTTCCGACAACGAATATGACCCATCAATTCAAGTAGCATTACTACAAACCATTAACCTCTTCTATTTTGTCTTGAGCATGGATGGAAACTACGACATTTGTGCATCGCCCATGAGGTAATCCAAGAGTGTGGTTGATAAATATCCTGGATTTTGATGCAACTAACGAAACCCCTTGGTGTTATACTAACGTCAAGCGAATGGCTCAACGACGGTGGGTGATATTAATAAGCCGTTATCCATCTGAGATTAAATCGTTCGTGCGCACGCCTTGACGATATTACGGCATCCGTTTACCATTGGATGCACACTGATGCTGCAACAAAATACAAAAAAAAACGAGCGTAGAACTTTGAAATAATAACAATAGCAACCAGTGAAATGTTATAATAATCTATTGGATTTTCATGGTATGCAGATGACTTCTGTTGGATGATACTGCAGCTTCCTACAGATTGGTCTTCTTAGAACATCATCAGTGGCATTGTCTTCCATTGGCTCCCAAGGGCGACTAGTAGTCATAACGTTTTGTTATATCCTCATTGTTCGTTTTTATTGAGTCGATATCGGTATTGTTCTTGGATGCACAAGATAAACCAGCAGTTTTAAATCTGCCAAATGGATAACAATCTTGAGTCAAGTTTAAAATGTGTTTAATCAATTGATAATGAAAACACAGTGAAAACTGTGTGAGGAATATGAGAGTGAGAAAAATAGATGAGATGAGTTAACAAAACAAAGGAGCAAAGAATGCGAATGGAAATGCGAATTGATTTATTCGCGCGATGCCATCATCCGTCCACCTTCTTCCTTCTACTTGGTCTTATCCATCGCGCCGTTACACCCGCCGGTACCGATTGTCCATCCGCGTATCGAAGAAGAGTCTTCTTAGGCTGCTACTCCTCCTCCTTTGTTTTAAGACCGCATTTTTCGCAATGTATAGCAATGCGTTGAGTCTTCTGTTCCGGGTGTACCTATCGTGCCATACCATAGCTATTATGTGTCGATGTCGAGGGAGCAGAGCGCGCATTTTTGCAAACCATATCGATATGCATGTGTGTAATGCATTCTTTTCAAAAGATTCGCGATGGTATCGAGGGCGAGCGGACGCTCAGCGGGTGGCCACCGGGCAGGCTGCACGATCCGAGGTGGACAAGAATGCGCACGCCGTTTGCGGCTACCAATCCAGGAGTCTTCCACTTACTTACCGCTCGTTACTACCAGCCGCCCAGTGGAACAACAACGATGTGCTTCCTAGATTTTTTCCTTCGACGGCAGCAGCAGCAGCAGCCTGGGAGTCACGAGCAGTGCACGAGTTTCGATCTCGTATTTTATTCAAGCGCACGCATCGAAAATATTCCTCTTCGTGCAAATATCGAGAGCACTACTATGGGAGAGTAATGCGGATACCGTACTACAACTTGTACTCTAGCAAAAATGATTCAACTTTAAAGAAAGATGGATTTAGGTTGGTGCATATTTGCTGGAACCGAACTTTCAAGGATTGCGACATTTTACGATTCGCATAAATTCGCCAGGCAGTGCACATGAGGTGTTAATTTAATTAGGAGGTGACACCTGGAAACTAGAAATATTTATATCCCTTTAGTTCAGTTTATTAAACAGGTGGCATATCGCAAACTTATTAAAATAATATTTTATGAAATTCACTGTACGTGAGTAAGAGATGATTTGCGAATTGCAAATGCATGCACGAAGAACAAAGGGAGAATCGTAAATTATTCGCATTGAAGCAAGGCGTGCATCAATTTTAATTGTTTTCGGCAATTATCTATATCGCCACAATCTATATTTATGTAAATGCAACGAGCTGATCTAAGACAAGAACGAAAAACGCGATCGCCCTGTAGGATAATTAGAATAATACCGAAATGAATATGAACGATGGCCTCATGTATATTCTACATACAATAAACCGAGTGCATCTATCTCGCAATCCGAAGCTTGCATTCCACCCGCGCAGCTAGCGCGTAACAATAACAACAACATAAGAAGAACGTCGAAGCAAGCAAGAACAACAAGCGCGTCCGCGAACAACAACAACAACAGCGGCAGTTTCTCGTGCAGACCAGAAACGCAAACATAAACAGCGAGGGAGCGAATGTTCGCGATGCGCACAATGAAAATGAGCGAAACGCGACCACAACCAACGTCGCTGCTGTTGCTGCAAACGTCAACGAGCACGAAATATAATTTCAGGCTCTGCGCGCCACGCCGCGCCGCAGCAATGTGTTCGCGTCCGCCCATTACGCGCAGAAGATGCGCCAAAGATAACAGTAAACACACATGTAAACAGCGGCTCTTAGAGAGGAAGCTGCACATCATGTCACGTATTAATTGTAATGCGAGTCATTTTTCAACGTCCCGAGATAAATGGCCGTGCATTAGGAAACAAAGGCTGGCTGGCGCGCATTGCATCCACCTTCGCGCATGCTATCGGCCAGTGTGGATTTCGTCTGTTTTTGGCTTCATCCAGTAAATGCGTCCGTCCTGCATCCTGCAATATTCACCTATATGCAGGTTTCGGGGTTATCTTATTCATATCGCTTCTCTCTCTCTCTTTTCTTATTATTATTATTTTTTGCTCAGATTATCTTGCAACGCTAAAAATTTGAAGAGCACTATAGCACAAGATACGTAGCAAGTAGGTGTTTATGAAATAAAACAAGATGAAAACCAGCAGGACATTCATCAGTGTACCACCAAACAGTCAAAGAATAACAATCGGACGATGGCAGGACATAAAGCAAAGTCAAGCACAAGCGATGTATGTACGTGCGAGCGGCGCTGAAGAGCAAACAAATAGAAGAAACAGCAGGAACAGCAGCAGCAGCAAAAGGCTGCAATACCACCGTGTCCACTTTGCTACGTTCTTGATGACTGATAGCGCTCGCTTGGGCCGTATATCGCACGCCCCCGCCTCATTAGAAGACGACAACGTGCGTCACATTCATTGGCGATGGAAGGAAGCCTTCGTTATGCGCCTTGTTGCTGCCCCATGCTTATTTGAGCCGTTTGTCAGGTCATTAGAAGTAATTCTCAAAGAATATTTTTATACTCTCGTGTGCAGTTATCTACTATCGCTGTTATTATTATATTGGAAGTATATAACTTGGCACGTGGCGGAGATGTTGGATGAATTCGCTCAAGCGTAGGTGGATGTGCAAGTGGTGATGGAGGGGAAGTGTACGAAAGGTAATTACACGTGGATCTTGCCGACAGGTGGTGAGAGCCAGAACGGCGGCTACGGAAACATCACCGAAATGCATACAAGGCTGGAGGCGGCAGGAGGAAAGCCGTCAGACGGAAGCAATTTTGAAGATGTTTACGTTTTGCTTCCTGTTCGTTTGCTTCCTACATGAGATTCCATTTCCATGCTAGTTTTCTTATCCCTGACGTTTTCCAATTTTTTGTTTGAGAGAGAGAGGATGAGCACCATCTGCTTGTTGCGGATGCTGATCAACTTTCCTCTTTTTCTTGTTGTGTTATTGCAATATTTAGTGTTGCGTTAAGTGATATATGATTTTGAGACACACCCTATACGACAACGACGAAATGTACTACTAGCTCTTGTGGGGAAGTATTGATCAGGTTCGAAAGTAAACCTGGGAAGAATAATTGAAATTATTCCTGCTGCCGCATCGAGAGCTGTGATGTGTGGATGGTGTGGTTACGCCTGGTTTTGAGAGCTAACGCATTTTTTTGTTGTTGCGGGCGCTACTACACATTGCTGAATTTGAGTAGATCCACCAACAACAGCAGCTGTAGTGGTGGCTTCTTGGAAATCCGTGCATTGATATAATCGACTGCGGAGAGTGCGTGCAGGCGAAATGCAAAACAGCATCTTCGAAGCACGTCTCGCATTATCGATAGACGTGAAGCGCGCTGCTGATTCTCAGTAAAACTGCGTGCATGCAGGCAGCAAGCTTTGAGCGCTATTATTTATTCGCTGCTCCAGCAGCTTTGCAATTTTTGTAAGTGGAATGTTGTACGCTGACTTGCCTGTTCTACTGCATGCGCATAATACGACGCACAATTGTTGTTTCGTTTCCAGCTCGACGACCTGCTTTTATATAGAATTTCCCCCTCCATCGAAGAGAAAAATTATATGTCTTCTTCATTTCGGGAATTTCATACCCCAAATCGAAAATAAGTTTGGTGAAGATGGTTTACTTTATCCAAGTGAAACATCCGTATATCATGCGGGGAAATTGGCCCAGAGCTGCGACTGCACTCCGGAATCCTTTGGCTGTGATTCCAAGGCGAGTCGAGCCGCGCTGCCGTACTATCGGAAAAACCTATAAAACTTTTCCGCTTCTTTATGTGAGGTATATACGGGTTCGCGTTTTTCTATTATGAGCGGCGAAGACCGTGTGTCTCGCCGCTGAGACACAAATATTATTAGTTATGGACTATAAACGTGTAACAACACGCTGAGCACAGGATGAAACGGACTTCGCAAGGACTCTCGACTTGGGATGAGCTCATAAAGAAAGAAAATTATGTAACAGTTGCTGAAAACTGCTACATGCGCATGATGGAAATAGATTCCAGATGTTTTCAAAGGAAAAATATTTTATTTATTCAGTTTGGGCTCGCTTCCGCCTTTTCGGAGGCGTCTTTTGTCGAAAAGCAGTAGTGTGTAATACGTGCGTGTGCGTCAACGGCTGTGGTGGCGACGGCAGCGGGTCGATGCGGGTGCAGTGGGGCAAAGAGTGTGGTAGGTCCGGGCTCTCTCCGGTCGATAGGCCCGTCTGGAGAGTATGGGTCTCGAGCCGTCGGCCGGCCGCACACTCGCTGCAACCCCCTTATCGCACGTTTCCTTGCGCCCGACCGCCCCCGCTGCCGTCGCCGCTCGATGCATTTCGTCTTGCGTCCCCGGCGTGTTTCCGCGTTCGCGTCCGTCTCACTCCGGCGCGCATGCAGACGTCAGTCGATAAAGAAAACGCCGTCGCTTGCACTACCACCACCGCCGGCTGCCACCGCCGTCTGGCCGGAGAGTGCGAGCATTGCTTTTTTTCGAGAACATCACACATTCCTGATGCCGCCTTTGTGCACACAATTTTTGCGCATCGCGTTTCGTTGACGGCCATGTTCTTCTCGCAATTCTATTCGAAATAATTCGCCATTAATATCTAGCTAAACATAATCTTATCCTCTGGTCGGTCGGTCTGGCTCGTCCGACGATATTTTAAGCGTAATGCGGACGGATTTGCGCTTAAAGCCCTTAAAACACAATCCCTTGGAGTCGGCCAGCTCGCCCTCGCCTCGCTGAGTCCGCTCGGCTACAAAACGGTTAATTAAGTTTGGAACATTAGACGGACCTGAAAGTCCAATCTCCATTAACCCGCCGCGTAAAACACATTTCGGTACGACATCAATTAATGATCAAAGTTAGCTTGATAACAGACGAGCGCACGATCCTTATGCGATTCAACTCCTTCCATGCACAAATATCCCTCCCACCTTCACCTTAATCCTCCGCCTTCCAAACACTCTCGCACTTACCTATCCCAACGTATCCTTTCTTCGTCCATCTTGCTTGCATGCCCGAAAATATTTTGAAAATTCCAGCTGCTACACATTCTAACTCTTGATTGGGTGGCATGGTAGATTCCCCGAAGAGTGAACTGCGGGTTTGCTGCTACTGCTAGATTAGGGGATGGGTTTGTAACATCGATAATTACGGCCTGCAAGCACGCGTTCTGCCCGTCTGCACGAAAACACTTCTCGGAAGGGGTGGAGATGCATCCTCATTCATTCTAGCGCGGGAACTTTCTGGTCGCTTGCTGCTCGTTCGCCTCAAGGAAGAAACCACCACGATTTACAATTCTTTTGTTTTGTGCTGCGCTCGATGCACTCGACAGCAGCCTTCCTCCGAAAGGGGTTGTAAACAATGGGGCGTGTAATTAGATGAATGAATGTATTAACTAAATACGTTTAATCAACACTATTGCGGTTTGGGGCCGAGTTTCTCTTCATCCACGCCAACATCTTCGATTTTTCTTTTGTTTTCCGTGGGAAAGGGGAAATACACGCGTCTAGTACTGAGTGGATAGAAACGACAGAAACTTAAAACTAATTACTGTTCAAAGGCATGCGCTTCTTCTATTAGTCTTCCGCGGTGCGCCTTCAAACAATGGAAGTATTTTTTGTGCGCGTGTGAGACTGCGGCCCTAAGATATAAAGCGGTACGTGCATTAGTTCGTCTGGTAAATTACATCATCCCCCAGGAGAGCAGCGCACAGCTCAGCGCCGTGCACCACCGCAGTTTCTTCTCCTCTTCGCATGAGGCAGGAGTGATCTAAAGGGTGGGGTCATATACCGGTGCATCCTTTGTTTATACATTGAGTGTTTAAGTTTAAATTTTTATTGATGACCAAAATATTTTCTATTTGTTGCAACACGTCATCATCACACAGCTTTCCAATACATTTTTTTTCTCAAAGGAGTTAACTTAAATCTGCGAAAGGACTTTCTATCATCTCTCAGTGGAAACTCTCATCTGCTCAGCGCTGTCCCAATCCAACGCCTTATCGCGGACGGTCTTACTTTACTGTTGATGACTTCTTATGCATTCTAATTGCGTATTATCCTTCAGGACTACATCCTCCTACTATGCAGCTATAGCGTAGCAGAATATACCCACCTAGAGGATTCTTCCATTTCTCCATTAGTTGTCCTTCAGTCTGCTACGATACCAACTCAAACTAAATTTCCTTTAAAAATAAGAATTTCTAGATCATTTATCATCAAAAATCTCTTTCTGAAGAAAATTTAATGTTGTCGAGTTGAATGTCCGTGTGAGGTGGCAAGCAGGACCTAGGACTCTACATCGGCCGTTGCGCGCACTGCGGAATGCAATAGCTGGATAAGGATGGAAGGGCGGCGAGTGGCGGTTGCGGGTAGTTGGGGTAGTGCGGTGCGTCTTACCTCCGAGGTCATCGCAGGTCACCGTCGGGCCTGCCAGACGCACTCACACGCGCGCTCTACCCGGATAAAGGCTGGGATTAGGACGTGACTAGCAGGAGTTGTCAACCGCTCGTCTTTTTGCCTCTACTCTGTCTGTTCTGCATTAACCGGATACACTTTTTTCTAAATTTTGACCAAAATAACTACGTTGAAAAAAAAAACAACAAAGGACTATGTTGTCTTTTATCAACTTTCAAAGTTAAACTAAACTTTTCCAGAACTTGGCAAGCGGTTGGGACGAATGATATTTATGACTTTATGATGTTTTCACCCAGCAAGGAATTAGGTTAGAAAAGTTTACGATTTAAAAATTTATCCTTTAGAAGAGTAAAGTTGATTCCAGGATCGGAAAACCAGTTTAGTCATCGCCCGAGGCAAAGTATGCAGTGAACTTGTTTCGCTCGTTCGCTGCGAGAGAAAATAAAAATGCGAGGAGGACGAAAGGAAAACTTTGAGTGAGCCGCCGAGTGAAAAAAAAAACGCGCGCGGCAAGTGATTTAACACTTCATTAATTGCATAACAAGTTGGATTAACTGTGCCGCGAGTTAAACGATGAGCTTTATTATACCCGCGTGCTGCTCTCCTCTCTTATTGTTCAACTTTTCCTTGAGCTCTTTGGCGTGTCATATTCGCGGTTCTGTTGAGTTAATAGTCGTAAACGGTTTACGAGCGTTTTCGTACTTGAAATTTGACACTGTCTTCAATGGAATGATACAAATTACATTTTCACATATGTTAGTGTCAGTGAATTATACATGCGTTATGAGGTATAAATCACTGAAGTAGTTGGAAAGATAAATCCAACGCTGGAAAATTTTATGTTGAGATAAACAATATTTATGAAAGTTTTAATTTCCTTGATAGCATAGATGGAATCGATGTTTACAAGGAATTGCTGTTCAAGAAGGTTGAGCAAGCGAATGGTACGGCGTAAGCAATGAGACAGAGAAACGAATGCGAACGATTGGAAAATTAATTAATTATTACCGCGGGGTATTATAACCTTAGGTTAATTAATTGCGCTTTGTGATTTATGGAATTGCTGGTAAACGCTGCTTGCTCTTCTTGTGCAATTGCATGCACTTCATGTTGTTATAACATATTGCCTTTTACTTGCAGTTTCTGTCGGTACATCTCGTTGCGTTTTGTTTCTTCCAATTGCGAGGTTTGTTTATTGCCCTAATAAGCAATGAAGAAAATAAAATAAAAATTCTTTTGGACATAATCGATGACAGATTGTTATTTATAGGTTTGTTTGATAAAATTTAAAATAAAAAAAAACTTGGAAATATTGAAAAACTTTGGAAATCTGAACCTGAATGAAACTAGAGAGATGTTAAATGAACCGATAAATAATTGGCAACGGCTGGGGCCTATGCCCAAATTAACTATTCTTGCCTACTAGCCGCTCTCGGTTAGTCAACTCCAGTGAGCAGGGTGCTATGGCTGTTTTCGGTTTCGCAACAACACCAGTTTTTCTGCCATACGCCAAACACGTCGATATCTCCAGAGCTGGCGCAAGATTTTTTTTTGGCATCAACTGTACTAATAAACATTCTAATTTGCAATTAAAATATTTGCAGAATATGTTCAACAGCATACTAATTTCGGCTTCGGCCGGCTCTGACCACTATCACTGCACCAACCCCCAACGCCATTCATGAATTATGCTCTCTTTATTGGCTCGATTAGCAGCAATTTGCACATTAAATTAGTTTAAAATTAGTTACTGGTTTGCTCTGCGCCTCTCCGCGCACTACCGCAAACCGTGTCGCACCACCAGACAGCTGCCTGCATAAAAGATGCGCGCGGACAGCTTCAACCACTGTCATCAACATGGATGCGTTAGCGTTAGATTTGTGCCACCACCAGCATCAAGTTGCGTCAGGTCGGAAATATCTTTTTTCCCGCTCGGGTGATTTATGCATTTCTTGCTGCTATTATAATTCAATTGGTTGGCGGCAGCGAAAATGTCTGCGGCGCACTTTTTTGTCCTCAACAGTCGCAGCGGCAGCTGCAGTGCACCCGCAAAAACTTTAATTTTTATTCGAATCCCCGTTCGACCGGCGAATATTTAAATGACTTCATTCTTTCTCGCAATGCCAGGATGCTTTTTGCCCTTCTGTAATTTGTAATTTTCGCCCCCGAGTGCACGCACACAGCGGTTATATAAATGATATTAATAACTTTAATTCCGCGTTCGCTCACAGCCGCAAATTACATCGGAAACGGACAAAAGTAAAAAGTCTAGTTCATCGGATTGCAATGTAGGAGCCGATGCATGCGGATAATTAAAATGTAATTAATAATCGTTGCAGTTGACAAATTAATAACACCAAAACGTCCTGCGCTCTTTCATTTCGTGCTGTCGTTGATTTTCATTTGCTTCTGCTCGATTTTCAAGATGCGATAATAATAAGTTATTCTTTCGCTTTGTGCGGATGGATATCGCTTTTGAATCGGCGGCTGGAAGTCACAACTCAAAACGCGCTGCATTAGCATCGGCTTTAAATTAAAACCCGTAAGTTGTTGATGATGTCTTTCGTGCTTTTAATTACATAGATTACGCCCCGAATGCTTCTGCATGAGGAAGGTAGGATAGCTGCCGAGTAGACTGCTTCGATGCTTCTTCCACTCGTAAAAATGAAAACTCTTATCTTGCGTTTCTATCGGACCACATCCTTTGCTTGTAAATTTACTACACTCTCTCACTTCTTACGTTTTCAAGTGTGAGAATCGAGACATTGCATACAATGAATTACAAATCAATTATAATTATAGAGATATGGTTTTCATTAAATATTGAAATTTTGTTTTGAAAAATATGTCAAATTTGAAGGTGAAACTTAAAATTTGAAAAGACACCCTTTACGATATGAAGGTCAATCACCAGAAAAAATCAAATAATTTGAAAAGAATTTATCGATAGTTTGATATTAGAAAACTTGTGTTAGCGGTATGAATTTTCTACAGCGGCAATAAAGCGGAACGATGATGGCAGTAACTATTGGCCAATTAATGCATTTATGTTTTTGCTTTTCGACGTTGTGCCAACGTTTCAGAATCGCCTAGAAGACGTTAGCCCGAGCTGCGGCCACCCTATGTGTGTTAGCTAAAGAGGAATTTTACCTAAATAGACTTATAATAGTTAAACTATTTAATATAAATGTGATGCTGGGGCAACTTTCATTATAATAAAGCATTCCCCCACATAATGGCCCCAGAATTATGCCATAATTTGTTAGTTGTTTAAAGGAAGCCTCTGCTTTAATTCGATCTCTCTTAAAACCCATTTTGGATGAGTATAAGTCAAGATAGTAAGGAGTTTGATTAAATGCAACTAAAATTAGATGAGAATGAGTCAATCTTGCTGAGAATATACACTTATGCCTCGGTTTAACGGACTAATAGGGAACAACTCTTTTCCTTTAAAGAAATCCGTTAAATCGAAAGTTTATGCATGCAACTGCTATGTAGATCAGGAAGTTGCCTACGTGCATACTCGCAGAGGTTGACGCGATCATCAGCTGTTCACAAGGAGTTTCCTTGACAGTTAACCATGAAATTTCAATTGATTTAAGCTATTTAATTAAAATTCTTGTTCGTTTTGTTCAATCACAAGATCACAATTTGATCACAACAGTTCATAACGATTCCAAACCAGTTGTACTGCTATAATATCAAAGAGTGCGCACCCTATCCGTCAAACTCTAATTTGTCCGTTAAAACAGATATCCCTTAAATCGGGGTCCGTTAAAATGAGACATAAGTGTAGAGAATGAAAGAAGGCCAAAGGAAAGACTGCCTAAAATATGAAGAATGAAGTTGGAGGTAGCTAAGACCAATAGTGGGCTGTATAGGTTAATCAA
>JARJDU010014237.1:0-10423 GCA_030264695.1 Lissagria laeviuscula
AGCGTCGTTCAATTCCCTGTTCTACGCGCTGAAGTCGATTGATCCTGGCTTGTTCCTCTGCTATATGATGCATAGGCTAGATGCCAGGAATCATACACACAGCATTATACAACACCGTTCCAAATGCCTGGGCCACTCCCAGGGCACTCGTACGGTAGACCGAGGTCTTATGCTGAATGTATGTTAATATTACTGTGGTTTTCAACCAAATCGTGGCTTCATACAGCATCACCAAAGACACTGCACTCAAGATGAGTTTACGTCGTACCTGCTTTAAACCACAAATGTTTGGCGTAATCCGTGCCAGTTTGTTACACACTACTTGGGACTTTGAGCTTGCAATCCAAAGATGCCCGTCGAATCGCAGCCATGCGTTCAGTTGAACCCAGAAATATCGTTGTGACGGCTGTGATGGTATAGCACAGCCTCCTACAGCCTCTTACAGAATCTTACAGCCTCCTACAACCTCTTACAGTCTCTTACAGTTTCCTACAGTCTCCTATAAACTCCCTCTGATATACCTGCTTCCTGAAATACTCTAATTCCAGTGAAGAATATTTGAACTACACACAAACCAAATTTGTACCTTTTACCTTTTTTATATTTTGTCACACGATTAATACACATTTTGACCGCTTTCAAGTCCACTTCACATGCGAATAGAAAAGGACGTTGTGCTCCTTATCAAAATAGATAAATTTGAAATATAGTCCTCTCTAAACTGCTCCTTTTTAAATATACGACCGGGAGATTTAAGGGTCGACGGATTTTGCCATGGCCGGTGCCTTCACATCCGGTTCGGTCAATGCTCGAGAAGCTGTTCCCAACGGTCCTCCTTCGACTTATTTCGACAAATATAACTCTAATATAACCATCCCTTGTTAAATTTAATTGGTTCATAATAAGTTCTTCTTTCATTTTCATTTTTATATTTTCGATAATTTAATGTTTTTTTGTTTTATCACAGTTTAGCATTTATAGATACAAGATTACAAACTAAACTATTAATTAAAGAAAATAAGGAGTAGACACACAAAAGTGAAAATGTATAAGTCAATTTAGTGTTTGCCAACAGTAATTATGATATTTCAACTCGCGTGGCGCGCTCGGCGCTGATATTGCCACGCGGAAGAGTAGCTGTTTGTCTTTCCAGTTACACAAGAGTTGGCGAAAGCAAACAGGACGGACGAGGGTGCATAAAATACATAACTGGTGCTCTTGTCGCCTTGTGTAACCACCGCCGATGGCGAATCGGAGCGTAAAAGTTTATTCTTCTAATTGACTTTAATTTTCAACCTTCCGAGTCGATGATTTTATTATATTTGGGGATTAAATAATTATTTAATCAAAAAATCAAAGAAGTGACTGTTTTTTCGATAATAAACTATATTCGGAGATTGATTTAAAATATGAATATATTGATCTGGATAAAAACTATTTAACAAGATCGTTACTATAAATTTCATGATGTAATAATAGATATACCACTAACACAAGCGTCATTTCCTTTTATGGTAAAAACTGACTTTTCAGTTAAAAAAACTTTAAACTTTAGAATCCTCTCCCTTCAAAAAAGCTACGCCCATTCTCCTCAGTCTCACCATTACTCTATAGTTCTCATTTAAAATAAGGAAGTTAGTTTGCCGTTAGCTAAATAATCATCAATAATCTCACTGGTGATCATACAAACAAATTAAACAAGACAAGATCAGCAATATCAACATTAATAAAGTGAATAATGTCATTAAGATAAAAGAGAATGGGTATATTGCATTCCTTATAAACTTTGTATTCTTCTTCTAGTTAGAAACACAAAGCTGCAAATTGTAAACTAAGCTCTTGTCATATCACATATCTGGCATGAAGTTGCGACACAAACAAAAAGCGTTCGTATTGAACACATGCGCGCACTGTTGTAACAATGCGCAGTTCTTATTGAATATTCTCTCTGTGAGAAGCTTTAGCGCAAATCAAAGAGCAAATATTGTAATGCACAACGTACTACTGCATTTTCCACTCAGTTCGAACGCGAACCGATTCCATTGTAGTTGAAAGCTGAAGCTGAAAACTTTTTATAGTTCCACCAAACATATTTTAAACAATATTCAAAATTTAGAAAGTTTTCCTTTTCATGTGATAGCATGTGAATATTGCAATAGATAAGTACCTAGATATTAAAATTTTAATTCAGGGAAGTCTCATCAGCCAAATGTATTGCTATATAAATAACACATGGAGAGGAAAACGCATTCAGTTATTACTAAAGTGGGACAACACGGAAGGAGTTGGCATGGATGAAAGGATATCATGAAAAGCATGCAAAAAGAGAAGGGTTGGATATGAGTCTTCATAAATGTTCCCAGAGTTGTATAATATATTTGATATTCGATGCTTGCCGAAACTCGAAAATGTCTCAAAAGCTTTAACATTTCTCAGGTGGAATTAATATATGCGCAAAGAATGAAAATACATAGAAATAACTTTTATTTATTTAGTTCAAAATGTTTTGTGCCAATTTTGCAAAAAGGAAATTCTAAAACAATTAAAAAAGTAGTTATTGCTGACCGCCATACTATCACCATGATTTTGGTTCCACAATCATGTAAGGGTCTTGGCCTCATCTAACCCTCTCTCCCATTCATTGAATTCCAGGAAAACCGTAGGCCACTTCTGGAGCATCTTTGCATAAAAGGCTAGGTTTTCCCTGAGCAGTTTTGGCTTTCCTTAGTTTCTGCTCCCTTATGCTTGAGTCTTGAATATCATCTAATCTGGGTTCTCTGCTACCTAGTGTACGATCTGCCCTGCCAACCGCAGCCATCCTATCTCAATTTTAGAGACAATGTCAGTGTCCTTCGTCTGTTTGTAGAATTCATGGTTGTACCGACGTCTTCAAAGATCCTCCTCCCGAAACGGGCTTCCGAAGTACTTTCCTCTTAACTAAGAAGGCTAATGATGTTTCTATTGTTTACGGTTGATTGGACTGCTTTGAAGATGCTGTTACCGGCTACAAAGTTTAACCCTCATTCGTTGTAGCTGTGGCCATATATTTTATTTATTTCGTTGGCCCTTAGACCCATTCTTTTAACAGCAGTTTCAATTCTAACGAATAATTCAGTGGCATCTTGGGCTGTTAGACCAATAATTGCGATGTCATCTGCATACCCTAATAGCAAAATCTACTGAATATGGTTCCGGGTTGCATACCTGGCCTTCTTACGATCTTTTTATCACCTTGTGTCACTTCGAAGAACGATGAATTGCTTTGAGACGTCATTTTGTATATTTACCACCAACACAAAATTGAAAATGAGTTTTGCGGCCTACCGGCTACGTCGCTTAGACTTGGAAACCTCTGAGCACATAAGTTTTGAAAAGACCATTTTGGAACTAAACTGCGGAACAAAACGTGAAGTCTATCAAAGAGATCCTCTACATTGCACACAAAGTGGACTTCCTTTGAGATTAACTGCAGTAGGGAATGCACAATAGATCAGATTAGTTGCGGTGCAATAAGGCTCTAATTATCTCAACTTCGGGCAAAAATTAACAATTAACTAGAAGATATAGATAACTAACTAATGCAATGGATATGGCCCCGTTTAATACTTAGGTATTTGTTATGCATCGATACACAATCCTGCATATTTCAGCATAAAGCAATTATTGAAATCATTCAATTGGCATAAAAGTTGGAAACTTAAATTAGGTATTTCTGTGAATATAGGGTTACAACTAAAACTTTAAAATTTCCAACTAAATTTCCGCATGCAATGGAAATATTCAAACAAATAGAAACTTTCAATAAACATTTGAACTTTTTTAATATCCGACTAAGGCATGACAAACACAAGAACAACAGAACTTCCTCCTTTCACTCTTCAACTCTCACACTTCCACACTGCCAACTTCTTTTAGTTTTTCTTCATTTTTCTCATAACTGCGGTTACCTTTTAGTCTCATAGCCGTTCCGAGACGACTTGACTTGACTTGACCCTTTCTTTCCTTTTACAGTTTTTGTTTTCTTTTTGCGCGCCTTTTCATTCATGCTTCGTCCTTTTTCCTTTAAAATTATTTTCAACGTCGTCTGCTTTACCTTAGCAGACAGCAATCTGTCTTAGGTAAATATGCAGTGAAGCAGGAAACTGGAACCGATCCTCTTTTCCTTACTCATACCTTTTCTTTCTTTCTAGTCCATAACCATAACCATAACCATAGTTCTAGTGTAGTAAAAAAATTGTTATTGTTTATAGGAAAACTTTTTTTCTCTGAAATAAAATTAAAATAGTACCACTTCAGATTTATTCCTCAGATATTCAAGAGTTGACTTCTAAACAAAAAATAAGTTGAGGTTTTATCTATGATATACTCTAATTACCAACAGCTTAACACTAAGCTCTCTCATGCTATGAATATCTCACGCAAGACTTAGTCTGTCAAAATTCAATTTTAACTTTAGACATGGTGCTAAATGCATATACAGCTTTGCTATCCTTCTTTGCGCATTTAGAACTCATTCCGCATCAGACATACATGCATGCAACTGAATATTCTTTCGCTTGCAAGCTTGCGTTGTTTACTGTAAGCTCCTCTTTAACCCTTTCACCATTGGCAGAAGAGTCTAACTATATTTGGTTGCAGTAAAACGCAATTGCATACTACTGACAGTGCTGAAAAACGGAACGCAATTAATTCCATACACCACAATTTTCCGACTAGCAGAGTATCAAAACTTTGCAAATCTAGGTTGGCTTTCCTTCGGATCACATAATCTGTTTTAGTTGAGCTTTGTTTCGTTTTGTTTTGTTGGTAGTGGATATGCGATTTTGAGGCGAAATGATGTCGGCAATGCAAGGATTAGTTGCAGATATTTTAACTAGTATGCGACAAAACGACACCGGTTTGAATATGTTGACCTTAATTTGTACTGACAGTTGAATTTTATGTAAAAGACAATTAATTGAACAAATATGATGTAGATAAAGTTTTGTACGGAATTTTGTGTGGCCAGGGCAATTTCGTAGTCACGGAATCACTGCACTCGCCGGTGCGGAAATTGTTCCGATTCTACGTAAACAACCACTTACCACTCTCGTAACGTAAACTACTATTTATTCCAACTTTAGATTTATTTTCGAATTTCTTTTATTTAAATAAATTTATTCTATCTGTGGTTAGATGGCAGTAGTTACATTTATGCTAAAATAATTTGCGAATCTATTTATACAAATTATTTCTAGAAGAGCGGTTAGCTATCTGCAACTAGATGTTAACCTCAATACTTCAAACCGAATGTTTATCTACTGCGTTAGTTATTTTACTGTTTACTTATTAATAATACCAGCGTATTATACCCTAGCACAAAGGGTAAATTGTACATCTTGCACATGCTTGTACAAGTCTTATTTCTATCTAATAGAAGTTCTCGTACTGCTAGTTAAGTGAAATTGAGATCAAATGTAAACTCTTTCTCGAAAAAAGGAGCAACATGCTCACTGTTCACCATATAAACAGATAATAAAAGTTGGAATGTGTGGAAATGGCATTGCGCATAATAAAACGTTCAAACTTTCATGATGATGCGAGTGTACATAGAACCGGGAACTGGGAAACAAGTCATGACATGTCTGCAACAACGTTCAGCATGTGATAAAATATTCCTAAAACTCTCCTTTCGTTTTTCTATTTTTTTTTCTATTTTCTTACGAGTACTTTGAACATTATTGTCTAATAGTGAGGTCATTTATTTTAAAAGGTAAGAATGTATAAATAATTCATCGATAATTTGAAGTGAGGTTTTCTGATCAGGGTTCACTAAAACGCTTCTAACGTCGAATTGAGAATATCGCAGAAAAAAAAGCAATCTAACTCCTCTTTATCACGTGGTTTTGTTTACAATTCCAATAATTAATTTATTAAAGAAAATAATGTTAATATAATTCATTGATAAATACTATAAACATTATTATAATTCCAGCTGAAAATACAAGATTGAACAAAGCCCAATCAATCTTTCGACCCGAACCAAACAACATTTGCTCCACTAAACCAGGCAAATTAGTTCATGAATAATAAACACTTGTTCGCAATACCAAACTGCCGTTTAACAACCTTCAAACGTCCGAAATGTGACAAACCAACACAATTCGTCCGTCCTGTCGAGGATTAGATGGACAATGAATGCGGCAAGTCCAATTAAACATGATAATTCGAAAGGCGCAACAAAGCCAACCTCCAGTTGTCATTTTCGAGGAAACTTGGAACTCTCTCACGTACAAATAAGTCTGAAGTGTCTATTCAGAAATGGAAAGCGAGTGGAAACACTTCAACACAAACACGAAATACAAATAACATCAGATATTTTCAAAAAACAAAGAAGTTGGTTGTTCAAACGATTAAATTAGTGAAAAAGTAAATTTCCATTTTTATATTAAAAATATGCAAAATAAACTCTTTTTTTTTCAGCAGGAAACGGATATCCGGAAAAACTAAAGCACTAAGGAAAATAGAAGGCTGTCGCTTTGTGCACGAAGACACTAAACAAATTACACAGGTATTGTCACCATACAAAGTTTCATGAACCAGAATTCCACTTCTATTTATACTCGTACATCTAGTAGTCTCTTTCGCATCCTTTCTCTTCACCTCTCGGTACTGTGGAGATGATGGGATGACGGGATGAGAGTGACAATGAACAAGAGATCACTTGCACGAGCGTAAAGCTCACTCACATTCAACGTCGTGCATGCAACATGCTAAACGAAACAAGAATAAAACAATAGAAAGTATATATGTACATGTTCTTGTATATGTGCTTCGTTGTACTAAACAGGCCTGTAGGTAGATAGCAGTGGGAGTAATGTCAAGTCGAAACCCAAAATGTCGTGCGGTGCGAGTCGCGCATCGTGAACGTATGAAAATTTCGGCGTCATTATATTTTACGATCGAATATAAAATGACGTTTTGTGTTGTTCTCTACGCGTCCTGTTTTATTCGCATAAATTCAAATATTCCAGACAACGCCCACGCAATTTATTTATGAATTTTCATATCAAATTTGTCTGTCAAATAGGCGTGCACTGGAACACAAGAGTTTATAAACGCTGAAAGGTTAATTGAATGCAAAGTATTAAATTATTTAAATTTCCTAAAAACAAGAAGATAGGATTGGACGTTAAATCCATTTTTTTATATCAAGATTAACTTATAAAGATTAAATCCTCATAAAATAAATTCGATTTGCTGGCACATCTAGATAATTCTTAAGTAAATCATCAACCCAGCACACCGATTTCCACCAATTTTCATCCTCAAAATTTCCTCCTGCAATACCCATTGACAATCCTTATGTATGTCCTGAATGCTGCTTTCGCCTTTACCTTTTTACTCTTAAGAAAAACGAAAAAAAAATTCGACATTTTCAATTCGGATTCGACGATTCTATTCTTCGCGCGTCTCGCCTCGAACAATCGAACACCCGACGACAAAAAAGTAATTACATCGTCTGTAAAAATCCATGCTCTCCATGCTTAAAACCGTCTCCATCGTTCTCACTGGCATTAACGAATTCAGTTCGCGCATTTGCCCCACCATTTTTCTTGCTTTTAATGAACGCGAACCGAACTATCGAAGCAAAGCGGCTTTACGTTCATTATTCGCATTCGCAATGTCACTCGTCGAAACTGCTATTAATCGGAGCATAACACGTTCGCTTTGATGCCGGCCTTAGTTAAGTGGCATTAAAAACAATGATATGTTCTATGAAAGAGTCGAGAAAAGTGTTTGATTTTCAACTTAATTTCTAAAGCAGCGTCGAGTAAGAACATTATCCACAAAGCACTTGCACCCACTTCGTAGCCCTTTCAATTTTTTTCCTGCAATCGTGTGGTAGATGGTAGCTTTTGCTATATTTTTTTCTTCTTCTTCTTAGCTTTCTGTCAGCAAGCAATAGGCGGACGAGAGTGCGCATAAAAATGCAAATATAATTATGCAAATGCCGCAGGACGCATAAAAGCGATTTGGGTGAAATCCACTTATTGCACGGAGGCCCTGCCTATTTTACCGAAGACGAAGACTTTATATCTACGTTAGCTCGAACGGAAAACGCGTAGATGCTAGATTCTAAGAAGGGTGGCAAAATTGTTTTTCATAATTTTGTTTATGGCAACACATACACATAATGCAAACGATCTAGAGGTTAGGCCAGGCAATAGAATGCCTGCAATTTAATAGCCGCTTGACAAGCGGGATTATATCTAGGGAATAATAGCGAAGGGCTGAAGAAATAAGAAAGAAGTGCGCTTAACGGTTAAATATTTTGCTGACTTAGCAGTTGCAGATGCAATTTGTCCTTGCATATTTCTATTAACTGCAATTAATGAAATAATTGTGACAGTTTGTTAATAATTTTATTTATTTCTCTTTTAGGATTATTTATACGTAGAAATATCTGGAGTAAGGACAAACCAATCATCAAATATTGTTCCCAGGATAAGGCGAGAATAATATTGCACACGTTCGGAGAAATTGCATAGGTAATTGCGCATTCAAATTCCTGCTTGTTCCTGCGCACACAGAATGCCCATGCAAAGCAAGCATAATATCTATGAGAAAGCTCATAGCAGGAGGCTAATAAAAGCGAAAATAAAATTTTTATTTATATTACTCGCGCTAAATTTTATTACACGATTTATGCACGCGGCCGTAGATGACCGGACGGAATTTATTGTTCTATCTTTCCGCCTGATGCGCTATTATTTTCCTAGTGTTTTTTGCTAGTTTTGATGTGCTTTCGCGCGAACAAACCGCAAGCCAGTACACGAACTTCATACAAAGGGTTGGCATGCACTTTTAACTGCGATTTATCATTGGATGTATTACTCTTTTTTTTTCTGTTTTATGCTAGCGTTTCTTATTTTGATAATATGGTGGAAGAGTAGAAATTGAAATTGGAGATTTTAAGGAAATTAAACGTTTTTTAGGATGTATGTAGAATGTTAAACTATTGAAAGCTTTGATGAAACTACCGTGCACGTGATGGAGCATGCGGTTAAAGGGGTAATAATTCATAGATGTGCGCACAATTGTGGAAAGCATATTTTCCAATGCGCGTCAGAGTGTAATATGAAAAGTACCGACAATAACATATATTTAGCTATCTTTGAAAGATTGCTGCTTGTTGGCATATTATCCAACAAACAAAAAAGATGAATAAAAACTTGGATTTTATTCTAGGTTTCATTTACTGTTGCAAATATTAATAGTTTTCCCTACACCCCAGCGGGATAAATAAAAGGACTAATTATACATACGTTTAAAAAAAAGTATAAACAATATGAAGTGTAAGGCAAATACTCTTGTCCTTGGTGCCAAGGTATTATCTTGGTCTTAATCTCGATCACAACATATCGACAATATCTTGAAAATCTTGAATCTCGACATAAAGATTAAACAAGGCTTTCTGCTTCTAACTGATCTAACTTCTTTTTTGTGCTTCAATTTTGTCTATTAGCGTAAATAACGACCACAACCAACGGTAACGTTGCAGTTTTTTCGGTACATAAAAGCATTGCAACGCTGCAAAAACAAAAACCAGAATTGAGTTCACTTTTTTTATCAATAAAAATTCTTAATCATTTAATTGACATTTTTCCTTTCACATAAACTTTTTTTTTCATTGCTACTACCTAGCTTTAACGTGTTATACATGCTATTCCACCTCAGTTTGCTATCAAAACTAGGCATGGAAACTGTTCCATGGTCTGAATAGAGATTTGGATTTTAACGCAATTTATATAATTTACCATAACCTGCCAATGTTAGTTTAAAAAAAATACAATTGCACTGCAGTTCCGTGACTTACAGCCCACAAAATTTTAAAATTTTTTAATAGTAGAAAACAAATTAAAAAAAAAACTAACAAATTCAAAACAACAGCAATTTAAAGGAGGAAAAAGTCAACAACGCAAGTTCTAGTCAAGATTCAAGATGGATTGTGAAATGATGTGAATCCTTGCCGTTTTTTGCTCACTTACCACCACTACATTTATTGATTTGTGATTTCAACATTGTCATGAATTTTGCTCGATATCTTAAAAAATCTTGTTTTATTTGTGCACTAATGCACTAATTGAGCTAAGCATGCCACATGCTCAGTTTTTACTATGCCAAATTTTATAGACAAATAGTGACTCTTCTTAAGTTTGACAGCAACTATAATTGCAAATACATAAGCTTTACTCAACTTCTTTTTCTTCATATTTTATTAATTACCTAACTGTCAAATCGATCATCAAAGTATAATGTATTTCATATAGGTACTTACGCAAAGAAAGTATTCTTACAATTATCTTAATAAATCGAGCTGAATCAAATACCTGAAACAAAAAAAAGTATTAAAAATTAATATACAAATGTAAATATTCTA
>JARJDU010014257.1:0-10867 GCA_030264695.1 Lissagria laeviuscula
CGATAAAAATATTTGCTGGAAGGGCATTAAATTGTTGATCTTTTGGTTGTTTAGGTGTTCTGAGGGGAAAAGGCTTAAAGAAATTGGCTAACTTAAACTTTCCTTCTTTTTTCCTGTTTTTGTTTACATGATTTCTCTCACTTGTAGCGTAGTTGGGGTAGTTTAGGAATAAAAATATTGGTAGAAAGGGCGTTAGATTGTCATTCTTTTGATTTTTATTATGTTTTGTTGTAGCGACGGGAAAGTGCATAAATACCTAAAATCTTTTTTATTTTTGCTTTTTTTTTGTATGCATTTTAGCCCGTCACTTGGAAAGAAAGAGCTTAGGGATTAAAAAATTCGTATAAAGGAAATTAGATTGTCTTTTTTTTTGATAGTTATCATGTTTTGTTGTTGCGACGGGAAGGTGCTTAAAAATACTGCATCACTTATCTGTCATTTGTACAGTATTTGAGGTAGCTTAAAGATAAATATATTGGTAGAAAAAGCGTTGTCGTTCATTTGGTTCTAATCATGTTTTGTTGTTGCCACGGAAAAGTGCTTAAATAAATTGATTAAATTTTTTATTAGTTTCGCCCTGTTTCTGTTCACATGTTTGCCCATCACATGTAAAGTATTTGGGGTATCTTGAAGATAAAAAATTGGTCGAAAAGGCGTTAAATTGTCGTTCTTTGGATTATTGTAATGTTTTGTTGTAGCGACGGGGAAGTCAATTGTTTACTTTAAATCTTCATTATTTTCGCCTGTTTTCTGTTTGCATTTTAGCTCGTCACTTGTAAAATAATTGGAGTAGCGCGAGAATAAAAATATTTGAAAAAGGGCGTTAAATTGTCGTTTTTTTTTGGTTTCTAACATGTTTTGTTGTTGCAATGGGAAAGTGTTTACCTTATATCTTTATTATTTTCGCTCAGTTTTTTCTTACATTTTTGCCCGTCACTTGTAAAGTAACGAAGAAAAGCTTAAATAAATTGTAGAACTTGAACTTTTATCATTTTCTGTGAAGACTACCTTTTTCTCGATCGACGGAAATAGTATGCAACTTTTAGCCACCACAGTACCACTAGGAGCTATACTCGATCTTGATTTTAGATGATAAGCCTACAGCAAGTTTTAATATGTTTATGTTTGTGTTTTAGGCAAAGCACTGGCCTACTTTGCCACAACCTATATTTGCATTAAATATACAAATGAAGATAGAGACTGCAAACATGTTGCAATGTGCCGAAGAACATTCATTACGACACACATACAACCAAAAACATGAAAAATGTAGAATAGGAAGCGATCTATACGAAAATACTCTATTACAAGGAACATCACGATGATGACATCATAGACTGAAAAACATACATAGTATACTTAATCTTTGGTATTAGATATGTATTAATATGCTAATTATGCTAATTATTTTTAAATATAATAATAAATCTTTGATTTTTTTTTATAGACACAGGGAGCATATTTTTTTCTTTTTAGAAACAGATTGAGCTACATCACAATACCACTCACGAATCTCCCTTACAGTGTCCAGAGGTAAGAAGAAAATAAAACATGTGTATTCAATTAAAAGTATTTTTATTTTTAGGTAAACATACAAGGATCTAAATGGTATGAACTCTCAGTTTCAATAACAGAATCTTACACCAGGTATTAAATAATTCTAAGTTATCAATATAATATTCATTATCATTTATTTTCTTTCAAATTTAGGTAAAACCTGGACAGCAGTTGTGACCTTAGAATTCGTATAAAAATTTCTCAGTTCAGTCCAAGCATCCACTCAACGAAGTATATCGGTGCGTAGTTAAAAGTCCTTCAAGCAGTGCTTTATCAAAAGGGGGACTGCTCAATCCGGATCAAGGATTTAGTCAACGAAGTGTATCAGGACGTCGATGCTGGTCCTGCAAGCAATACTTTTCAGAAACAGTTGCGATGACGTCTCTGTGCCGTATCAAGACCCAAAGAGGATGATTATTAGATAGTAGTTATATTAAATGTTATATATTATAATGAAATTATAATATATACTCGACCGCAAATGCATCCAACTCTTTTGCATGCAAATGCGGTCGAGTAAAAAAATTTCTAAGTCCGACTAGGGTATAACAATAAATATAAGTTTCAATTTTGTTATAGCAAGATGAGTCGATGGCTCAATGGCTAGAATTCCTGCTTCGTAAGCGGGTGCTGCATGTTCGAATCCTGCTGCGGGTAAAAATTACTTTTTAATATAGTCGGACTTAGAATTGCATTGGTTGCAAATGAACGTCATCAAAACAGTCGTAAGGTGTATGGGATCTCGTGCATGCAAAAGGTATAAGAACTTCTGTGTTCAGAACATAAACTTGAACACTAAGTTCAAATACCAGTAGCTGCATTGGATGACGATCAATGGAACTCACCAGTCTCGATGATTAGGTGAGCAGCATTGATAGTAATGGTTATTAGTATTTAGATGACTAATGACATAGTAATGACTTCTCCTACTCCTTTTTTGGTAATTTTGGCTGCAAATCTTGGAGGTGAGGCGTAGTCCGAACCAAGCCTTGGTTGGAGCCGGACTTAAAAAGTCGCGGTTTGGGCCGGAAGCAATACTAAGAGTATAAGAAAAAGAGTGTCGTATTTATTTTTGAAATTCTTTTATTTAAAATCAAAAAGATGTAGCCGATCGCAGGATTCGAACCTGCAATGCACCTGCAGTTAGCAGGCACTGTAACCACTAGGCCACCGACTGTTCTTACATTAACAAAATTAAAACTTATATTTATGTACATATTTGTATAAAACTTGAAAAAAAATTTACTCGACCGAATTTTATAAACGTATAAGTTCATGAAATTCGATCGGGCATTACAAAAGTATTACAATATATATATTTTTTTTTTTTCAAATAAATACAATATGATAATTACACTAATTGTTTTATTACAAAAACCCGCTACCAAGTCCTCTTGTCCTGGCCGATGAATCTTCACCAAGTGTTGGCATTCCCGTCCCTCGCAGAATGTTCCTCGATCACTTTGTAATCATCTCTAGATGATTGAAGAACAATCTCAATGATGATTGAGTCCTTTGTTGAGTACCTCGTTGACTTGTGACCCGTCACTGTTGCTAGTAGTTGTCTGCTTTTAAGCCACAAGCGAGATTCTATTACCAGATCTTTTCTCAAGTAATTGCCAACCATTGCTGCTGCTGGTTTTTTTGCAACAATAACTAAGATCTTTCGTCACTGATGATAGATTCCAGCAAAGAGTGTTTATCGCCGATAGTCATGTTGCAAACTCCCAGCTGTTGTTGAATTTCCTCCCAAGTGTTGTCGTTGTCTAAAACGCAAATGTATATATAACAAGTATTATAATTTATCCTATTATTAAACATTTTCACCATTTTTCGGTGACGAATATGATTCCACGCAATGTGCCAAAATTTCACACTTTTGACCACTGTTTAGCCCCTCAATGGGTATTGCTCCTAGTCTAATAGGAAATAGACATAATTGGAATAAGTACAGAACGTCCACCGACGCTATTGTCGTTCTGAACACCCGGTTAGCGAGTTCCTCTATGATGAGCGATAGAAGTATTGCAATCTGTCTTTGGGTACCAGTCGAACAAGTTATTAAACACATTAATTAATTATTTGGTACTTGTCAGTGGACTTGCTTTGATAGTTAACGGTCTCATCTAGAATCCCACTTTTATCATCGTGTTATGATTATTATCCGCAAACTTCCACTAGTCCAGGAGTGACAATGTTGTTTTTTCATTGTGATTGTAGAATCACATATTGAAAGATGTTCATTGTTGCTAACTGCCTGCTGCTGTAAAATTTTTTCTCAGGTCTGGTCGTTATCTAAAAAAAAACATCTTGTTAATAAACCGTAATAAAATATATTTTCTACAAACCAGAAATCTTGTTATTCTTTAGGATAATTACATTAATTTTTGACATGCCAAATCTGTTTTGCCCAGCCATCTTAATAAGCTCCTTAAAACATGATGTTGCGAGTAGCTCCCATAGGTCATGATGGCCTTTCGACTTTCTGGTAATGTTTTCCCTGTCGTTAGGTGAACTAAAATGAAGCAAATGTTAATGCATGCATTAATAATAAATCATTTCAATCGTACTCTAATTATGTTTATATAGTTCTGTTCTTCCTTGATGATGATTGAGTCCCCAGATAAGTCATTAGGTTGAGTCTTTCGTTGAGTGGTGACTAAGAACAGTTGCTTCTCATTGCCTTCAGTTGTAATTGGTCCCTCATTAAAGTTCTGGTCGACCTCAAATCACCAGTCAAATATATCGATGAAGGAAAACTAAATAATAACGATTCTAACGAATGCAAAACATTTTTAAAATATGCCGTGGATTTGGTCCAATTTGCAGAAATAAGACCAAAACAAAACCAAACTATTTCAAGTTTAGGGCCCCAAATCAACAAGGTAAAATTAATTAAGGTTGTTTTATATTAAAAGCTATAATCTCAGCCAATATCTATTGCTTCCCTTAAAATTCAATTGCAATTCATTTCTAACACTTTCAAAAAAGTAAATCAAAAAAATCTTAATCACATCATTATTCATATTTCCCAAAATAATTTAGCAATGTCTTTGAATTTTTTTGAATACTTTTATAGAAAAAGAGGAAATAAGATGATGATGAAAGAAGATGATGATGACTCTTTAAAACTGGTCCAAATATTGATTGAAATTCATGCAAAATATAATTTTTGTATTTTTCTGGAGACTATTAGACATAACTTTTTAAGCATTTGAGTCAGGAAGGTACTGCAAAGATCGGTAGAGAGGTCATTAAATTTTCGTAGATAGAGTGTTCAGACTGACTCTAACAACTCTGCAGAAAGAGCAAAAATTTAGAACAAAACAGAAAAGTTACACTGATTGTCGCAATTTAAAAGCGGTAGAACTTGTTAGAAAAGGCGGTAAATTCTCGCTTAAGCTAATGTTTATTCGAATTTTCCAGGCTCATTGAAAATTACAAGACTTTGATCCAAAACTTGTAAATTATTAGAAAATTAGTTAAAACATAATATTACTGTAAAAGCTTTAAAAAGTACTTGATTTTAGTTTCTATAAGTTTATTTAATTATGAATTATGAAGGAAACTATAAGAAAGCGCCATTTTAAACTCACACGGGGGGCAGATCGCCCTCCCAGGACCTATACTAAATCTGGATAACTTACAAAGCAATACTGATAGCAACTAGCCGGGAACACCGTTAAAAAAAAACACCCCCAGAATTTAGAGTTCAAGTTAAACTTCCTTATCCTTTAAAAAAGGGATAAAAGATTTAAAACTATTAAAAAAGTATCCACTGTTTTTTCGTTAAAAAACTCAATAACAATGCAAATAATAAAGCAAAATTGCTGATTTATAGTCTATTTTATAGCGAATTAAATGCCAAATAATACACAAATAATCCTCATTCTCAAAATTATTCAAAAATAGGTGAATACTTTCTTCTAACAAAAAAAATTAAAACATTATATTGAACCAACCGTTGGGCCCAGCACCACCTTCAGGAGGAGTGCGTAACGTCACCAACATCAGCACACTCCAACCGCCGCCAGAGGAGGTCGAGCTCGAGCCACGACGCGTCCCGAACGAGGCCGACGGACCTACTTGAGGGTGGCCTGCGCATAGTAGCGAAGAAACGCGCCCTTCTTGACTCAGCCATCTTCGTAACCAGTCACGCTTTCATCACAAGCCACTTACATTAAGTATAAACTTCACATAAATCCAACAGATTGTTATAAAACGCTGCAACCAGCCATCATCACCGCAACCTACGCATCAATATTTTCATCACTTCTTGGCATATGTAAACAATAACCAAGATAGGTTGAAGTTGCACTCTGTTGACAAACATTTATTTTTTAGCTGTTGTTAAATCACCAAATAAAGAAACATATAACATACTTATCTTAAATAGTTTATATCTAAACTCAGGTAATGCAGGCTATCTTTATAATTAATTGTTGGCTGTCGTAACGGAAAAACGTTGCAAATTTTGGCCATTAATGCAGAAAATAATATTTAAATTTAACAACTATTTTTCTGCTTTTGCTTAAGGTTGTACAACCACCCATGCGTATTAAAAGAAAGTTAATTTAATGTCATAAAAGCGGGTGTATTTTTGGCTGGCGTGCCTGAGAAAACCAGAATTCTGTCTATAAATGCAGAGAAAAACAAAAAATTAAAATTTTAACAAGTATATTTCAGCCTTTTCAAAAACTTTGCAAGTTATGTACCATGTACCACGCATGTACTTCAAAACAAACGTAATTTAATGTTCTCCAAGCGAGTATATTTTTGACTGGCGTGACGGTAAACTTTTCAAATTATGGCCATAAATATTGAAAAAAAAAAAACACAAAAAAACTTTAACAATTATTTATTTGCTCTTCCTAGGGGTTGTACAACCAACAATGCATATCAAAAGAAACATAATTTTATGTCCTATAAGCAAGTATTTCTTCGGATGGCGTGACGGAAAAATTATGAGAGTTATAACCAAATATGCTGTGAAAACCAAAAGAACTATAACTTTAACATTTATATTTCCGCTTATCCTAAGGTTTGTACAATCATCCATGCTCATCAAGAGAAATTCCCTGAGCAAGAATTTTTTTGAGAGACGTGACCGAAAAACTTTGGAGTTGTAGCCATAAATTCAATTAAAAAAATTCAACAATTATTTTTCCGCTATTCCTAACTGTTGTACATCAAAAAATACATAATTTAATTTCCTACAAACAAGTATTGTCAGGTTGGCATGACGAAAATACTGCAAGTTATGACCATAAATGTAAAAAAAAACTGTTCTAATGAGCAGGAACAGATTACGATTGTTAACCATTGTCATAGGTTTCGGCTTGATGTTTATTTCAAATTCAATTATTTGGAATTATTTATCTTCGTACGTTCCGAACGGGCGACAGACTGGCGCCGGTTAATCGTTATCAACGCATACCTGATACCTGTGGTTTTTTTTTACAATGTTATACACGCGCAACAAGTTTCTTCTTGTCTGTTTCTAGCTCCAATTAAATGAATACGCTTTAATATATAAAGCGGTATATTATCAATAGGTATATAAGTTAATGACATTATGATGACAATATAAATAGAATGTATTTACCTTAGAAAATAGCAGGAATATAAGCTCGGCAGGAGTTTCACAAAATCACGGTATCATAACAAATAAAAACTGAACCCGTGCATGTAAAAATTGTCAAGACAATCCTAAATTCCAAAATCACCATGTGTCCGAGAAACTAATCACACAGATTGTACACATTGCAGTTGCTAATTTACTTTATAAAAGTATTAAACCGGAACCGCGTGAGTAAACGCACAAAAGAAGATGGCTGGTAAGCCATTAACTGACTTCACACTTCTTCGCTTAGCTCGACTGCAAGTAACATCGCTGCTGCTACGCACGTCTTGTAGCGATGACCATCGATATGCAACCAATGTTTGTTATCTATATTGGATCGATGAGAATTTTCTTCCTTTTCAAAAAATTAAATGTAAAACATTTGCAGGAATAGATCGAGAACGATTATCAATTTATAAATACACATTCTAAACAGTTATTGAATCAATCCATCAGGTGTCCATGCAAGATTTAATGCCAAAATTGAAAACAGAACTGATTTGTTGGTTTCTTCGTTTGATTGGTTAAAATTCCAGCAAATATTTTGTTAGAAACTGTATTGGTATAAACTCAAACCATAACAATTAATTCAATTAGCAACATACTTACATATTATGGAATTCTGTATGCATTTGATATGCAATATGATTTATTTAAGTTTCCTTAGTAATTCCATTAAATTCGTTTATCAAAACAGAATAGTTTCAATCAAGTAATCAAACACAATGTGATTACAAATACAAGTTATGTTTACTTTTCATGCCGAGTTTACTGCATTTACGTTAATTATGATACCAGTGAATCTACATTCCTCAGATAATTCAGCTTTGTTTAAATAAACTTTGGTAATATTAGGAAACGCTTACTTTAAATTAAAGTAAAAATAGAATAAAAGAAATACATTACTTAAATGAAAAAACTTCTACTTATTTAATTTTCTCTAAATGCTATTTAAATCATAAGTTTAATAAAGTGTAAAATATATAATTTTCAAAACATTTTAATGGTAATTCTGTTCATTTTTTAAATACGCGTATAAATGCCAACAATTACTATTTGTAGGCATAATTTATTTTATATCAAAACATGAATATATAAAGTCTGGCCATTGAAACCATAAAAGGGAAATAGGATTACAGTTATTCCATTAATGGATTAATATAAAAAATAAAATTTAAATTAAAAAAAATGTTATTTAACAGATACACAGAGAGAAAAGCATGAGCTCAAATTTACTGCTAAGCAAGAATCTATGGAGAGATCACATTTGGTTTACTTTAATGTTGGAATAAATTACACATGGAAGAGCATATAGATAGATTAATGCCAACATCAATGTAAAAGCTCGGTCGAGCTGTTCGAAATGCTTATATATACTACATATAGTTAATCTGTGTATGTACTTATATGTATAAATAATTATTGTTGAGCTGTTATTCTCTGCCGACTCACAAGCCGGTCATTCTACGGGTCGCAGTCGTGCTTTGATGCACTGTGTTCACATAGAATCTCTGGCATAAATAACTATTATAAAAGTACCTGATCAAAACAGAAAACAAATTGATTTAGTTGTGTTCAAATGCATTATATATTTTCCATCAATTAATCTGCAATGAAATTACTTTAGTGCATTAATGACCTTGCAACGTTGTTCAACGCATTACAATTTGTCAATTTAGCTTTAATCTGTGTATGTGCAACCTTTACAAATAGTGAAGTACTTATAAAGTACTTTAATACGTTACTACTAAAGTGCAACGAATAAGTATATCCACTATATTTATGTAGACAAATCAATTTGTGGATTTTAAACTAATTACTTAAATCAGTGCTATCAAAATGGCGGTTACCACTGTATTACCAACCCTCTACGATTACTATACACTTCCCCGAATACATTCCGGCCTAAACGCTGATAAACCCCATTTCACTCTAAATGACCGCAACATTACAATCTACTCAGGTGCAATGCACTATTTCCGAGTTCCAAGAGCATATTGGCGTGACCGATTGCGTCGAATGCGGGCAGCTGGCCTCAACACCGTAGAAACGTACATTCCTTGGAACCTCCATGAACCTCAAGAAAACCATTTCGATTTTGGTTCAGCCGGTCACGACATGTCTGACCTACTACATCTAGAAGAGTTTCTGAAAACCGCACAGGAAGAAGATCTCTTTGCTATAGTACGCCCGGGACCATTCATCTGCTCAGAATGGGAGTTCGGAGGTTTTCCCAGCTGGCTTCTGCGCTACAAAGGCATTAAACTTCGAACTTCGCAGCAAATGTACATGCAACATGTTACAAGATATTTCAACGTTCTATTGAAGTTGTTAGCCGTGTTACAGTTTACTCTAGGAGGACCAATTATTGCCTTCCAAGTAGAGAACGAATATGGAAGTACTGAAGCTAAGAACTTCAAGCCTGATAAACAATATTTAGCTCAGTTAAGAGATCTGATGTTGAGTAATGGGATTGTGGAATTGCTAGTGACCTCGGATTCGCCTACTCAGCATGGAGACAGAGGGACTTTACCGCAGTACTTCTTGCAAACTGCGAATTTTGCTAGTAATCCTGGTAAAGAATTTGATAAGCTTAAACTACTACAAGGAGATCGTCCTATCATGGGTATGGAATTCTGGTCAGGATGGTTTGACCATTGGTCGGAAATTCATCATGTTAGAAAGGATTCCGAATTCCAAAACGTGCTTGACCAAATTCTGAGGTTTTAGTTTCTTCATATTTTCTTGTTTGTTTAATATATTTTTTATTATCTTATAAATATGATCATGTTATTTAACCTTGTTACAGTTACCCAGCTTCAGTGAATATGTACATGTTCCATGGTGGCACAAACTTTGGTTTTCTAAACGGGGCCAATATCAACGACAACTCAGTGGATAACAGAGGTTATCAGCCAACAACAACGAGCTATGATTACGATGCACCACTCAGCGAGGCGGGCGATTATACACAGAAATACGTCATCGTCAAGGACCTAATCCAACAGTATTCAACTGTTAAATTGCGTACACCTCCAACGCCCAAAATCAACTTACGTTCGGCTTATGCCAGTATCAACATCACCGGACAATTAACCTACGAGGAGATCTTAAATCGATTACCATATAGATTCACACGCAGTCATCTATTACCAATGGAATATCTACCTATGAATAATAACTCTGGCCAGTCCTATGGGTACATTATTTATAGAAAAACCAAAGTTCACATACCCCCAAATACAGATCTGGTAATATCTGGCAGAATCTGTGATACCTTGATGGTTCTTCAAGATGGAGTGCTTATAACGCCTTCTTTAAAGGAATCGAAAGATCTTAATGGGATTGGATATTGGCGAAAGAGGGATACAAGAATTCAGTTGAAAGCTTCTTCTGGTGAAGGCTCTACACTAGATCTGATTGTGGAAAATTGGGGAAGGAATAATTTTGGCAGATTGGAACAGTTCCATCAGTTGAAAGGATTGTGGCAGGGACCAGTTATGTTGAATGATAATGTTATCTATAATTGGGATATTTATCCAATGGAGTTTAAATCACAATGGACTAAAGGACTCACAGGTTGGCATCCTATTCATAGTTGGAAGTCAAAACCTGCTTTATATAGAGGAAGCTTGGTTTTGGATGATGAAGACGGAGATATAAGGGATACTTATGTTGATATGAGTA
>JARJDU010014261.1:0-13691 GCA_030264695.1 Lissagria laeviuscula
GCTTGAATTGTTGAATTGAATGGGGTGATGCCGGTCTGTTTAAATCTTATTATTATTATCGAATTCCTCTATATTCTATATTTTATATTTGTATCTTTAGTTTGTAAGCCAGTATTAATAAAGAACTTAAGCAAAAGAGACGCGTATTCCAACTGATATTGAACTGTAAATGTGCAGTGAGATAATATTCATTTTACGGGTAGTGATTTGGATGTTACTTTTACATTGTTGGCGACCGTGACAGGACTCTCGAATTTGGTGGAATACTTTTTTGGACTTGGTTTCGCGTAAGTTTCGTGTTCGGAGTTAATACTCATCGGTTTGTAAAAATGGCGGGTTTGGAAGCAAAGAAACGTGCCCGTGGTGCGATTCGCGCGTCGTTTACCAAACGGTCAAATTGCATCAACTGCTTAGTGGTTCACAAATAGACTGTTCGGCCGCGGCGGTTGCGTTTGAATTAGTGTGTGACAAACATGAAGCTTTATGCATTTTGAACCAAGAGTGTTACACACTTCTTTTAGAAAATGACGCAACAGAGGACGAGTTAGTTGAAGATATAGATCAGTCCGATAGATATTCGGTGATTTATAAAAAAATTAAAGTTGAAGTGGGAGGCTATGCCCGTAAACAGTAAATTGTTGGAAAGTGCGTCTACGAAGTCTACAGCAGGCACGCCAACCTCTAGACGGAAGTACACCTTACCCACGATTGAATTAAGAAAGTTTGGCGGAGAAATTTTGGATTGGCTGCCATTTTGGAGCCAATTTCGAAAGATCGACGCAGGTGAGGATGCGGACCCTGCTGATAAGTTGCTGTATTTAATATAGGTAACTTTGCCTAACAGTAGGGCTCGTAATTTAGTCGAAAGTTATCCGGCGGATGGCGCAAATTATGCAAAAATCGTAAATTCATTGAAAAGTCGTTTTGGCCGAAAGGAACTTCAGGTGGAGATCCACATCAGACAACTTCTCAAGCTGATTTTAAGGAATGCAGCTGTAAAAGAAGAGATTCAATTGACGAATCTTTATGACAGCTTAGAGACGCATATGCGTTCTCTTGAAACGATGGATGTGGATATCGAAAAATGTGCTGCCATCTTATACCCGCTCATTCAGTCGTGTCTACCCGAAAATACGTTAAACATTTGGCAACGGTCCAACGAATTCCTGGTCAACCGTCAAGCAGTTTCACCGAAGGCAGATTCCTTGAAAATTCGCCTAGATAGTCTGATGCTGTTCTTAAAGCACGAAGTGGAGAATGAACAACGGGTAGAATTAGCACACGATGGTTTGGGTTTGACTGCCGCCAATCGCTCGATGAAGCCCAACACCTTCAAACCCAGAACAACTGATCCGGGACTTCCTACAGCTTCGGCATTGATAAACAGTTGTGCTCAAGATACAAAAAAGGGTCACATGGCAAGCAAGTGTAGAGAGCGAATAAGATGCATTTTATTTGAGAGATCTCATTCTCTGATCATGTGTCCTCTTCTGCCAACAAGAAGTGGCGTAGAATCAACTCCAGGGAACCAGAACAACATGCATAGTCGTTCCTGTTCATTACAGCAGTATAAGTTGCAGACAATTGCGGATATCTTTACAAAACGATGGCAGACAGAAGCAAGTGCGTGTGCTCCTCGACAGTGGTTCTCAGCGGTCTTATATACTACAATCAACGGCGAAGAAACTTGGTTACAAGGTAACACGAAAAGAAAATACTGTTCATTCTTTGTTTGGTGGCGTGGTTACCAAAGAAAAATAGCCCGAATGCTTTTCTGTTCAATTTAGATACAATAAGTATAGTCGTGAAATTGAAGAGTGGTGTCAACAGGGTATTATTGAAAGAATCGAAGAATCAACGCCCGGGAAAGTGGTCCATTATCTTTCTCATCATCCTGTTATCAAAGAAGAGAGTGCAACAACGAAGATCAGACTGGTGTTTGATGCCTCTACACGCGAAAAAGGTAATCCATCACTGAATAATTGTTTAGAGAAGGGGATGAACTTAATTCAATTGATCCCAAGAATTTTGTTAAAGCTCCGCTTATATCGAATTGGTGTAGTCGCCGATATTCGTAAAGCATTTTTGCAAATTGCTGTGAAACAAGAAGACCGAGATGCAATGCGTTTTCTTTGGCTCAATGAAAACGGCGAAACTACTGTTTTCAGGCACCGAAGAGTTGTGTTTGGGGTCAATAGCAGTCCTTTTTTATTGGGATCTACTATTGAGTACCATTTTAACCACTGCAAGCGACATTGGACGTAACAACAAGGTAACAACGAGTACTCTATTGACACCCTTGCGCAACTTGCAGAGTGTTTTTATGTTGACAACTGTGTCACTAGTCTTGATGACCGAAGCGCGGCATCATGATTCAGAGAAGAGGCTCAAAGAATTATGATGAAAAGACAATTTGATCTTCGTGGATGGGAGTTCACTGGTGATAATGCCGTGCTTGAAACTGTGCCAGTTTTAGGACTGATTTGGAATAAAGGCAAAGATGTTTTAAAATTAAACCCAAAGTGTTTCTCAGCTATGAAGGAAGGTGTCGTCGTTTTTAAACGGGTGATAATGTCTACGATACAAAAGATATTTGATCCGATAGGTTTGGCGCTCCAGTAATGCTCGTGCCAAAACTCATTTTGCAACGACTATGGGAGCGTCAAATAGGCTGGGACGAACCAATTGATAGTGACACTCACAAGACGTTCATGGAATGGTGGGAGCAACTATATATGCTTGAGAAAATTGCGTTACCGCGTTGGATTAATTTGTCAATTTGTCGTAGAGACAGCGTACATGTCTTTTGCGATGCAAGTCAATGGGCATACGCAACTGTGTTGTATCTACTGCCAAGGCTCGGGTAGCACCTGTAAAGAAGATGACAATACCCAGATTAGAATTAATGGCAGCAACTATCGCAAGTCGTCTGTATGCCAGTATAAAAGATTGTTTAGATCCGATTATTAAGTCGTACTTCTGGAGTGACTCGATGACATCATTGGCGTGGATACGCCGAAGTGAAGAGTGGGCTTGTCGGTAATCGAGTTCGCGAGATAAAATCCTTGACGGAAGTTACCTCATGGCGACATGTACCTGGGGTGTTAAACCCTGCTGATTTACCATCAAGGGGATGCTCTTCAAAACAAATCATTGAATCCCGATGGTGGGAGGGCCCGCAGTGGTTGAGTCAAGGTGTTGAAAAATGCCCCGCAGAAAACGCCAATTGCGATGAGGCTGAAATCTGTGTTGAGAGAAAGAAGTGCATTGTTACCTCAATGCTTGGAACGACGATGGAGATGCATTTGGACTACTTTTGGAGATTTTCGAAAACTGTGAGAATGGTTGCATGGATAAAACGATTTACCCATAATCTTCGAAATCCATCTGCAAAAAGACGTGGAGAGTTATCCGCTTTAGAGATAAACGAAGCTGAGCAATGCGTCTGGAAGTTAGTACAGAGTAAACACTTCAGTGGTGGAGACGATGACAGAATAAGTTCTCTTTCACCTTACATCGACGATGTGGGATTAATACGTTTAAAAGTCAAGAGTGTGCCAGAGAGATGACCTCGATACATTCAAGTTTCTCATACTTCTGCCTGCAGAGAATGAGGTCGTTCGTCGAATGGTCTATGAACTACATCTTAAAATGTGTCATGTGGGGGTGCAGGGACTGTTGTGCGCGTTTCGTGAACGTTATTGGGTGATAAACGCGCGACGCATGGTGCGTTCAGTGCTTTCAACCTGCGTGCAAAAGACAATCCGTGCGTAAAGTAAAAACACCTATTGTGCCGTTACTACTGGACAGAGTGCGCGATGCGGTACCCTTTGAAATCACAGGGGTTGACTTAGCAAGACTGTTGTTTCTAAAAAATGGAAGAAAAGTATGAATCTGTTTATTCACGTGCGCTGTATATTGAGGGATCCATCTCGAACTTATCTCTTCTCTTAGTGCGGCAGCATTTATCCAAGTGCTGCGTAGATTTATCGCGAGACGTGGTAGGCCAGTAAAAATCTACAGTGATAACGGTACTAACTTTGTTGGAACTGCCAACCTTTTCAAAAAACTTAATTGGGAAGAAATATCAAAATATACTGCCACTTGTCGAATTTTATGGCAATTTAATCCTCCAACTGCGTCATTGTGGGGCGGCTTCTGAGAGCGGATGGTAGGCCTAACGAAGCAGCTGCTACGCAAGGTACTTGGGAGAGCCTCCCTCGAATACGATGAGTTAAGCACCGTACTTTGCGACTGTGAAATGGTGATAACAGTAGACTATTGACATACCTGCCAAACAACCCAGATGACTTGATGGCATTGACTCCCAATGCGTTTCTGAGAACTTCTGCAAGTGAAGGTGTACCAGATTGTGATTTGGTTGATAAGAAATATCTCTGCCGACGCGCAGCACAATAGCAGCGGGTACGGGAATGTCTGAGGAAGAGATTTCGTTCCGAATATTTGGGTGAGCTCCGATTGCTGCAACCGAAAATCCGATCAAGGCCGCTGCGTGAGGGCGAGCTCGTCTTGATCGGCCACGACTTGGATAAACGTCTTACTTGGCCAATGGGACGAATAGAACAGCTGATTCCAGGGAAAGATGGCGTCGCTCGTGACACACGAGTGAAGACATCCAGAGGCATCCTCCGACCGGTTCAACGACTCTACACCTTAGAGACAGACTACGAGGAGCCGCCGCCTACATCAGCAATGTCTCCAGATTCTGTGCGAGGAGTAGTGCGGAAAATAGTTCCTAGTGCGGGAAAAACAAAAGTGACGCGTAGCGGCAGAAATGTGCGCAAACCAGTGCGGTTTGATTAGGAGTATTTTCGATTTTGTATTTTTTCTATTCTTATTTTTTGTCATTTTTTAATGTTCATTCATTTTTATTATTTTTTTGAATTGTATGATCTCTGTAATTGCTAAGTTGTAGAGTTTGTAAGGCATTCCACCAAATATGTTATAAATGCCTTAGGTGGGAGTATGTCACAAAAGCAGAAAAGTCAGACGCATGAAGGCTGTAAATGTATGTGGAATGAAAAATAGTCCGATGTTTTTCGCTTCGCCAATACGCGCCCCGCTTCATCATTTCTCCGATTAGCGCTCCGCAGGCGAGTGACTATGAAATGCTAGCCCTGGCGCCTCGCTTGCGGATCGCTAGCGAAACGCCAAGGCGTTCGACTATGAATACAAGGGTTAGTGACGTTAAGAACGAAGAACCAATTCAGGTATTATTGGGGGCGAACACGATTGGCAAGGTTTGGATGGGCAACCATCATTTGTTAAAGTGTGAGCTTGTGGCCATTGGGACCAAGCTAGGCTGTATTCTCATTGGAAAGATACCATCGGTTGGCGCTCGAAGTGACTGCGCGATGCCAGGGAGTTGAATGTGTTGGGGATAGAAGATCCTGCACAGAAAATACCCAAAGGTGAAGCTGCGCGTGCAAATGGATTTATTCTTAGACACAGTGAAGGTGAATGATGAAGGACGATACTAGGTGTCGTTGCCATGGCTTGTAGACCATGCTAATTTGGCAGACAATAGATGTGTGGCTGAAAGACGTTTAAATAACACTATTTTTCGTCTGCAGAAAGATAGATTTTTTGATTAGCATGGTGAGTTTTTCCAAAAATAGTTAGTTGAAGGGATAATCGAGGAGGTGGAGGAAGCCAATACAGCCTCTCTATGGAAGAGAGCGAGACGTTCAAGATCCGACCGGTATTTGACGGTTCGGCAAGATAGAAAGGACCCCCATCTTTAAATCTGTGCCTCGAGAAAGGAGTGAACCTTGTGGAATTAATTCCGAGGACTTTGATCGGTTTCCGTCTTAATGAGTGCGGAGTAGTGTCAGATATACGCAAAGCGTTTTTGCAGATTGCCGTCAGAGCTCCCGAGCGCAATGAGTTGCGGTTTTTCTGGGTAGATGGTGGACTTTTAAGCACCGTCGTGTAGTGTTTAGGGTAAACTGCAGTTTGTTCTTGTTGAGTGCGACGATTGAGTACCATCTTGCAAAGTGCGCTAAGAAGGTGAAGAACGGGTCGCAATTGTATGACTATTGAAAGACTTTGCCGCAGTTTCTATGTGGATAATTGTGTTACGAGTGTGCCAACAATAGTGAAAGCCCAGCGCTTTGCTGATGAAGCACGGTTGGCTATAGCAGAAGAAAATTTTTTCCGAGGATGGATTTACCCCGGGAACGATGATGGTTTAAACGAAGTACCCAAGTTGGGGATGGTGTGGCATAAAAAGGAAGATAACATGTGTATAAATAGAAAGTGCCTTTCAGCAGATGTTAAGTGGGAGGGACTTGTGACGAAACGTTTGTGGATGTCTGCGGTGTAGAAAGTTTTTGATCCCGTCGGGATGGTGGCCCCCGTACTTCTGGTTCCAAAATTGATGTTGCAGGAGTTGTAGGAAGAAGAGATCTGATAAGATACGACAGTAGGCGATGCTTCAGGAAAAAGAATTCTTGAGTGGTGGGAGAAGCTGCAATTTTTGTCAGAATTACGGATTTCAAGATGGATTAATGGAGGACCCAAAAAAAGGTATAGTGTGCATGTTTTTTGTGATGCTAGCCAAGGGGCGTATGCCGTTGTGATTTTTCTGAGAGTGGAGCATGCAAACGACGTGCATGTACATATGATTATGGCGAAAGCGAGAGTGGCTCCGATGAAGAAGTTGACCATACCACGCTTGGAGTTTTGGGAGCGACGATCGCGGGGAGGTTGTACAAAGTCGTGCGCAATTGCTTGCCTCATGAAAGCGAGAAGTACTTTTGTGCATGTGCCAGGGACCTTAAATTCCGCGGATTTGCTATCACGTGGATGCTCTGTGAAACAGTTGTTAGATTCGAAATGGTAGGAGGGCCCCGAATGGTTGAAAGGACCACCACATGGATGGCCATCGACGAATGAAATATGTGACGATGATGAGATTAACGCCGAACGAAAGAAGTAGCTTGTATCCACGTTGGCAGAGATAAGAGTTGTGACGAATGAGATGCGTTTTGGGCATTTCTCCGAACTCGGGAAAACGTTACGGATGATGGGGTGGATAAACAGGTTTGCTCACAATTGCAGAAACAGTGATAAAAAAGCGGGAGAGCTTACGGCTTCTGAGCTAAAAGAAGCAGAAAGGTTTGTCTGGCGGCAAATATAACAAGAGGCCTTTTCCGGGGTCGAAAACGAAAAGGTGAGACCTTGGGCTTATACGATTGGAATCTAAAGTGGGCAACCGGCAAGATAAGGAAAAGTCAGGTGGGTGCGACGGGATTGTTGAGTGCGGCGCGTGAGAAATATTGGATTCTTTGTAGACGGAGGGCTGTTCGGTCGGTTATTGGACGTTGTGGCGTATGCCGAAGATACGCGAGTTGAAGAGTAAAGACAAAGGTAGTGCCGTTACCCGAAGACAGAGTGCTTGATGCGACGCCGTTCGAAATAGTAGGGGTGGATTTTGTCGGTCCGTTATATTTGAGGGGAGGCTGGAAATGCTGGATTTGTATTTTCACTTGTGCTGTATATCGGGCAGTGCATCTGAAACTGACTCAATCGTTGAGTAGTGTGGCGTTTATCCAAGTGTTGCGGCGGGTTATATCTAGACTCGGACGACCGGTTAAAATATATCGCGACAACGGTACGAACTTTGTGGGTGTCGCGAATTTATTTATTTATTGGGCTCCAATCCCCCACTTTTTGCCTAAGTTTTAGGTATCGCCCTGATTTCTTTGCAGAAAGCAATCAGCTTGTCTATACCTGTGTTCTTTAACTGCTCGTGGTTAGGTTCTCCCGACATAAATCACCTCAGTTAGTATGTGCTTTGGAGTTTTTTTTGCTTTTCACACCATGCATATAGCATTTTTAATCGCAGTGGCCTTGTGATGATTCCAACAATCATACGAGTTTTGCACCTGTCCAGACGCTCAATTCCTGTATGTATTTACCCAAGAGTTCGTTGGTCCATCTGCTTTTGGAAGATTCCTCCCATTGTCCCAACTGTTGCTTCTTGGCACACTTTTAATTATCTCTACACCTGCCTTGAAGGGCATCCCAACTTTCATTTGTTTGCTTTCTCTTTTAGTCCCTGTTTTCGCACGTGAGGGTACTCTGGCGTTTTCTTCTTTGCCCATGTGTCCTGGCACCCACATGATGACAACCCGATTTTTTCTGGCCAGACGATCAAGTGTTTTTCAAACCTGTATTACCTATCTTGACTTGGTCGACGGGTCACGAATCAACCCGACAGCTGCCTGGCTATCGGTGAATAACGTAATCCTTCTCGTTCTTAGTTCCGATTGCTATAGACTTTTTGCACACTTCCCTATCGCTGCTTGCTCAGCCTGAAACACAGAGTTATGCACTAAGTTATTCATAGTGCTGGTCCTAGATGCCTGTCCCTTTGCGGCATACTCCGGTCCCAGTGTCCGTGGGGATTTTGGCACTATTTGTATACCAGATATCTTCTTTTGACGGGCACTGATTATTGCTCCATAGCTCCTTGTTCGGAATTCGAATCGTCAATCTCATTCCAAACTTTTCGAGTCCTATCTTGGGGTATGTTGAACACTTCAGATACAAGTACTTCTCGTCTGATAACCGTATGTCCGGTCTGATTTTCTGCTCACTTTCCCCAACATCTTTCCCAATATCTTTCCCAACATCTCAACCTGTATGCGGATAGTGTTTCTTCCTTTTTAATTTGTAAGTTTAAGCCTCCCAGGCCTGTAATCATACCGATGGCAGCGGTAGGCGTAGTCTGCCGTAATCCGTAGGCTGTTCTTAGCACCAGTACTTGAAAGTGCTTCAGATCTCTGAATGGGATCTTGTTGTTTGTGACTCCCCCTCCCCCCTAGCTTTGGTTTGAGTATGGCTTCAAATAGCAATCTTACCAGGTCGAGTCTGAACCTCAAATCCGCCCCGATTGCCATTCTACAATGCATAGGTTCTTTTGTCAGTTCAATTTCTTATCTAGATATACTTCTAGATATTTGACTCCTTCCGAGAATAACAGCGTCTTAGCCTAAATCAAAATTCTTTTTAGTATTTTAACTTTATATCTCCTGGTAAAGGTTACAACTTCAATTTTGTAATTTTGTCAGAGTTGACGGATAGAACTTTATCTCTGCACCAGTTGCTCTATCTCTTTTGCACCAATGTATCTTGGGCGTAAATACGTTTGCCACTCGTATCTCCTGCAACTCAACCTCCATCCCCCTTACCTCTCTGTGTCTCTCTATTGATTCCCCTCGTTCTATCATGCCCCGGGTCCCTTTCTCCAACATCCCCACTCAAATTTAATATTGTCTGATGTCTACTTTTTCAAGTCTTGATTATTACTGATTAATTTTGATTTAACTTTATACTTAATAACCATTTTGTTAATTTCTTTTTCTAAGGTGAAGTCTTACTGTGATGGTTTCACCATTAAAATTGACTAGTTTACCGTTTTGATCAACTATTTCAATTTTTAAAAAGTCAACAACTGTCGTATTAATTGGCATATAAATAATATTACAATCCGTGGGCTTAAATAGTGGACCGTGGGGGGTAAAGGAAACCAAAAAACAAATGATGAGGGTTATTAGAATGCCCTATTGAATCAAATTTGAATTCAATTTTGTTTTTATTTTTAATGCATGCAATTCAATGAGTTCCATATCCAGTATTTTAAATTTTTTTCGGTAGTCATGCATAAACACAAATGTTTAATCTTTAATTTTTAACATATTTAATTCTTCATTTAATATTGCGCGCTTAGTCAACTTTGATTGCAGTTGCAGTTTTTTGATACGGTTTGAAGTAAAATCCATAACCTTTTTCAGATAGTCTCTTTCCTATGGTTACTGGTTCCATAGCTAAATTGTCTCGCATTTTTTCTTCCAATTCGGCTTTTGTCTCAATAGCTTTATTTTCTACACTCTTTGCTATTGATGAAGCTCCACTTGCTAAAATTGCAAGTATTTTAAAAATAAATCTTTAAATCTGATTTGGCAATGGAAAAATTCTTGATGGTTTTTTAATACGTCCTTTATATGATTTTAATGCACTAATGGCTATTTTTGAGGCAGACAATGAGCTGGTTTCATTGCTTGTAATTTTTTAGGAGCGGTTTTAACTGTCTTTAAAAAAAATATTTCGTTCTCTTTTCATTTTTTCCATACTTACTTCGCGCTTTAATTTTATTTTTCCTATTCTTACTTTTTGATTTAATTTCATTTTTTTCTGTTATACCTAATGCAACAGCTTTTTCAACAAAACTTGTTTTTTTTTTATTCAAGTCTTTGAATTGCTTTTTGCTCAAGAACTTTATCTGTTTCGTGTCTTTTAGTTAAATCTTTGAAATTATGATATGCAATTTCGTGAGTCTTGCAAGCAGCTAGAAAAAAAAAGGCCCTGGTGCAAAAAAATACTGGCGCCCTAAATAAACTAAACGAGGTTTGCTGATGAGAGTCCGAGGCCCCCCTAAGCTTGGGGGCCCTGGTGCACAGCACCGTCTAGTTCTTCGGTAGCGGTCTAAGCGAAGGGAAAGAAAAAGGAGTAGGGATAACATGTACGGAATGGGATCGGAAGTGTAAAAGGGTGGTGGGGCAGCATAAAGAGAACAACACTGAGTGGATATGGAGAGCTGGTGCAGGCCGGACAGAAGTGTTCACAGAAGAAGGTTTGGAAGCACTGAAGATAAATAGAGCAGCAGAAAGGGATGGCATACGATCTTAAGTGTGGAATAATGTGACAAAAGAGGGGCGAGAGCTTTTCCTGAGAGAATCGAACAAGATATGGAGGGGAGAGAGAGCCCTACCAACAGAAAGGAAAACAGGAGTGGTATTACCGGTATACAAGGGAGGTGAAAAACATGACCCTGAAAGTTATAGACGTATAACACTGATGCAAGTTGGTTATCAAATGGCAATGCTGATGGCGCAGAGAAGACTGGAGGAAGATGTAGAGCTCAAGAACATTTTACTGGAGGCGCAGGTGATTAGGAGAGAGGCACTAGGGACCAGTTAGTTACCCTAGTGAGAATGGTGGAAAATATTGTGTCGTGACTTACTGGTTTAGCACATTTCTACTTCTTTCTGCAATGGTTGCTCTTGCTGATGTTGACTGAGCAACTTCGCAATGCTCAAATTAGATATTTGTCTTTAGGTTGAAATAACATTCGGCATCAATTGTTGTAATACTAAATACTACTGAAGTTTAAATAAATTGACCAACAGCAAACCACAATTCCACTATTCAATAGAAGGCGCTAAGTAAAAATTGCTTTGACGATAATCGCAATGTACCGCCAATAATTGTACCAGCTGCTTTTGGCATGCTTAATCTTGCTTGTCATACAGTGTTTATAATAGAAATGAATTATTTATTAACTTATATCAATCAGAGGTTTATATTAATTTTCTAAACAAAGTCTCAAAATTGCGTCAGAAAAAGGAGCATATAAAAAAGTAAAATGAGTTTTTCACGTAAATAAAATTTTAAGCCCATGGTGCTAACAAAGTTGCCTAAGCGTGCATTATCAAATGTAGAATTAAATAAATATGTAAAAAATTAAAGATTTAACATTTTCGAGAGGTGTTTATGGATGGTACTCTTTAAAAAAAAGTTAAGAATCTGGAATAACCAATTTAGGTAAAAATTCTGGATATGGAACAACAAAATTGAATATTTTGATTCATTACCACCACCGATAATTGTAGAGTATTATTCTTCTGGTAAATCAAATATAGCATATAATTATGAAACTTTTCAATTTAAGTCATACAATTGTGGTCATTTATGTGTGGAGTTTTTGAATAAAAAAATAGAGTAAAAATATATGATTAGTACTTATTTAACCTTTAAATAATTAACACTGTTACATTGACTGGCAATACTTTAATTTTAAAAGCAAATTATTTCCCAGCAATTTATTTAAAAAGTAATATTTTATATGAGATACAAATAATAATAAACATTATATTGAGGGTTTTGTCAGAAAATTGTCAGTAGTTTGATGATTTACACAAATTTATTGATGGCCGATCTCACCGTTTACACTTAAAGTTAGGCGTCCCTTAAATCTTACACTTAGCGTAATTTTCGATGGAAATTTGAGCAAAATGATAGATTTAAGTGACGCTTAACTTTAATTGTAAACGGTGAAATCGGGCATGGAAATCATATAAATACAAAAAATCATGAACACGATACTGTCTAAAACGTCAAAACAAACGAAAAGCAAAGAATAAACATTAAAATCAAAAAAGTATTCCCAATAATTGAATTTTACAAAAAGTTATAGCGATTATAAAGTGTTGGAATTTAAAAGTAAAATAGTAGACTCAATTTTTTTGTGGAATCAGAATACCCAGTGATTATATTTTGAGTCAACTCCATTAAATCAGATTGTAATATAGTTACAGAAGCATACAATAATGAGAAACCGAGTCACACTTCACATGCATTTTGTCCTCTTATTCCACCAGGTTCTAAAATAGTTGAAACACCGCATAATATCAGTTATATGCCAACAAATACGACAGACTTTTTCAAGATTGGAATAGTAAATCAAGACGGTACACTAGTCAATTTCAATGGTGAAATCGTCACAGTAAGACTACACCTTAGGGAAAGAACTGAACAAAATGGCTCTTAAATATAACGGTAAATCAAAATTAGTCTGTAATAATCATGACTTGAAGCAATTAACATTAAATCAATATTAAATTTTTTGTGTCGCTTGGTTACAAAATAAAAAATGTTCATATTAGACGTCGGTGATAAAGCATATTTTAGCAATTCAGTTGTTAATGCTGAAAAACATTCACATTTGTTATATTTATCAAATTCTTTCAAGAACAACGATGAAAGTGGGATTCCAATTTAACAGTCATCTTTCTTTCAAAGTTATATCTTTGTAGAAGGTAAAGTTGCTGTCAAAAAGATTTAACTACATGTAAATTTGTTAACAATGCGTTCGCACATTTATTTGAAAAAATAAGGTATGAAATTGGTGGTAAAATAATTGATACAGTAAGAAATCCATTTATTGCTTCAATTTTGAAAGGTTATGTTTCTTATAATGAACATAAAGTTAAATTATTGAAAAAAATCTTCTTGAAGCAATATTCATAAAGGTAAATGTTAAGAAGTTTCGCTAGACTCAATAAATGGAAATTTTAATATGCTCGTACCATTGAGTTCTTTGTTAGGGTTTGCAGAAGATTAAAAAAATATATATATTCATCAAGAACTTGTATTAATTAGAAGTAGAATGGACCTTAATGCGGTCATAACTGATACTCTGGATGAAACGGCCGTGAATACTTGAACTAAAAACTTGTGTTCGCGCTAAACATGTGCGCGACAGACTTGGACATTCCCGAACCATTTTGTGTCTTTATGCTTGCCGATTTATTTGTTGTATATATTAGCTTTAATTGTAAGTAGTTTATTTTCATGTTTATTGTACACTTATTTTACTGTGTGTTCTCTATTTTTTTTCTTCTTGTTGTAATCTTCTCTACATTGCAATATACCGCGTAGCTGTAAGATTTTATTGACCAGGCCGCTATCTTCAATTCTAGTCCACGGCCTGCGTTTTATGATGGGAAATGTTGTCAGCAGCCGTGGCTGGGATTTCTAAATTTATTGTATGTACTTGGGCAATAATGCCAAATATGTTTGTATATATGTGTGTGTGTGGCTTA
>JARJDU010014266.1:0-10076 GCA_030264695.1 Lissagria laeviuscula
CAAACTAACTTTAAATGCACCAAATTAAGTATTAAAAGTTGTAGAATTTAATCTAGTTTTGATTTATATTTAGTTACGTTGTATACTCGAAGGATTTGCTACGTAATCAAGAAAATTTACTGCATTCGCATTTGCCAAGATGGCCGCACATAATGCCAACCGTCGCTTGCATCTTCAAAGTTTTCGCATTCATTATTTAGTTATTCTGGGCTCAAACTGTATAAACCATATATCAAAAGAAGCAGAATTTAATTTTGTTTAGATTATTTATTAGTTGCAGCTGTAACTCAGATGATTCGTAAAGTAATCTTTAAAAATCTGACTTTAATCGTATTCGCCAACATGTCTAAACGCATCTATTGCCTTTCTTAAGTTCATACATTTACTACTCACTCATTCTTACCTCAAAGTTGACAAACCAGGTATCAAAAGATGCAGAATTTATTCTACTTTTGATTAAATAATAATCAAACTATTGTAACAGATAATAATACATATTTTTATTGATTTTTACACTGGTCAAGAGAATAGAGGTAGAGAGAAAGAGTTAACTAACGAAGGAATTATTTTTATAATAAAATTAGATTTATAATATTTTATGAAACTAAAACGAAAAAATAAATGCAGCCAGATTTATTTTTTCGCATTAAATGACAACATGCAGCTACATTAATGTGCTTAAATATAATCTGCAATTTCATCTACTATTAGTGCGAATAATAGATAGACACATACTTTATGCTATTAATTGTTAGAAACTACTAAATCAAAACGACCATTTAACGATATATTAAACAAATGAGAGGTTTTAACTGTAAATAAAGTAAATGATGTTTTAATGACTTTAAGATATGTTATGAACATGCAACTGCAAAAAATGATAATGAACAGAGTATTATACATATTGCTTGACTTTGAATTGAATTTAACTGCAACTGGAAGTGAAACACATAATTCAAGACAGATTACCATTGAAATCGTTTTATATTTAAATGATTTAAGTATGTTTTACATCATAAATTGGCAATTTTGAAGGATATAACTTTAATTTAATGTCAAGCGATATAATTCAAGTATATTAATATAAAACATGATTGTAAAATAAAATGAAGCAAATATAATGTATTTTTCTAATAATGTATAAGATCTATCTATCTACACTACTATTTTGAAATGATGTCTTACTCAGAATTCTATATCTGTAACTGTACATAAACGAATAATTCTTGCAGATATTTGCACAAATGTGAGCAAATATTGCAGTATATTTACTGTTTTTTATGCACATCTCTCTAAATTCAAATATCTACTATTTAAATTGCACAATATTTCATGTTTGGATGCAAATATCTTCAATTTAAAAGAAGATGATCTTAAGAATCTTGATAATTAACTAGCTTTATTCTTATCACAATATCTTAAGAAAAATTAATTAAAAGAATGTTAAAACTATTCAAGAAACAAAGATAAATATAAATATATAGTTTATTAATGAAAATAGAATATTTCTTCATCAATAAATATCAAAACCTATTGTTAATTCATTAAACTTATTTCATTTATGATTTTTTGTTTTAAAACAAAAGTCAGAAACTTAAGGGAGAAATTTAATAGATAAAAGAAGAATCATTAAGCTGCTACCTATTAAATTTAACGGCTGATTAGAAAACAGATGAATTACTCCCTTTAGAAAGTCACGAAAAAAATAAAAAAGATATAAAAAATTAAAAAATTAATGAAACATCCATATCTCATGTCCATAACCTTACATTTCCAGCAATCCAGCATTTAATTTCATCATTTTAATCCTATATTAAACAATTATAATACATTTCAACATCAAAAGAACTTCTTCACATAACATTTCGTATTTCTCTTAATGTCCATCAAAGAGTGACATGTCCTTTTTACTTAAAAAAATCACATCAACATTATTGCAGCGCAATGGATTTCTATTTCAACAAGGAATAAAATCAATTTCGAAACAAGTATGGATTAGGAAAATACATGCAAAGGCAAGCATCCAAGAAAATATATCTGCTTTGCAATTAAAAAAGCGTCCTTTACGTAAGAAACGTCCTGTGGAAGAGGAACATACAGGAAAACCTGGGACTTTCAATGTATTAGCATATTCCACTGCTGAGGAATACAATTTGGAATCTTTAATCAAAGGTCTTAAGGAAGAAGGATTATATGAACCTAAAGATATTGATAATCATCAGGATTGTGTACATGCAGTTGCTAATTATAAGGTGGAAGCTGAACCCAGAGAGATATTCTTTTTTCGTGAAGGGAGTCTTGTTATGTGGAACATGAATGATTTGGAAACATGCAATTTGATCGCATTTCTTGCACCTTATGAACAAGATAGATATTCAGGGGGGATTGTTGTTAGGGAAGCAGAATTTATGAGCTATAAAAATCATCAGGTTGAAAAGTATATTTATTTCTTTTGCATTAAGGGTATTTGAATGAAATTTGCATTAAAATACTATGTGTTTTTAGTAAGTATTCTACTTTGGATGCATCAGGAGATATTGTCTTAGCTAAAGGGAATACAGAAAGGATTATCCTGGACAAATACACCTTCTCCAATGCAATGGCTTTATCTGTGAAGCTGGGAATATGGGAAGCATCTCTGGAGAAGTATATTGATAGCATTGAAGGAGTCACAGATGATTTGAAGAGAGGCAGGAAGGTCCGGATGACACGAGAGGAAGTTCTACGGAAACATGGAGAGTTGTTTGCTCTGCGACATGTTATTAATTTAAGCAGCGATTTGCTGGATGTTCCTGATTTTTATTGGGATCGTGAGCATCTTGAGCAGTTGTATCAACAGATGTGCAATTATTTTAGTATTGCCAAACGTACAAGAGTATGTATTGTGTAGAAACAATTGAAACAAAACAATTATAGATAGAAGATATGATTGTAAGACTCGTCTTGTTTTAGGTGTTGAATGAGAAAATCAATCATTGTGTGGAACTTATTGAACTTGTGAGTTCTCATTTGAGCGACAAGCATCATATTCGGCTCGAATGGATGATAATTATTCTTATTATGGTTGAAGTCGGATTTGAAATGATTCATTATGCCGATAGATACCTTGCCTGAGTTAAAATGAAGATTTTCACTTTTTTTTGTTTAGACCATCACTTGCTCAGATGGAATGACTTGGTTTACATGATTCCACTGAAATTTGAGCTTATATTAGATGTAATAGACTTAAAGGCACTACCTCTATTTACATGTGTTCCTTTGTAAGATGTTAGACAATATATTAATTAAGTTTTCAATATGTATACATCATTTCCTCATCATTAATTTCCCCAACTCTTTATAAAAGGACCAAAACGTACTCGCAAAACAATATTAAAATAAAAGAAATATATTCGACGTGGTCCGATTAGTTTTTTGCTATCTCTTTTAGTTCTTTCAACCCTTAATATCTCCCAAACAAAAACAGGTATTTGAAAGCTGCTTGCACCATTGAAAAGGGCGGAAAATTTCGAATCAGATATGATAATAAACCACCCCCAAAAATTCCGAGAAAAAGAGCAAAAACTATATAGGCGTACTATTTCCTAGCATAAAATTGCATTTTTTTATTGACTTATCTAAAAGAAAATTTCTTTCTCTTTCCAACGGTGCATGCAGTTTTCCCCTAGCACTTACCGTTTTTGAGATAGTTTGCACCGATTTGATAGAGCTGTTTGCTTATTTTAAAGTAAAAATTTCGAATTTTGTATCAGGATCACAGAAGGTGCGAGGAGTAATGCAAAAAAAATTAATTCCAATTTTTGCTAACGACCCACAGTTGCAAAATAAAGACTTTTTTTTTAAATTTTGAGTTTAAGGTGAGGTTTGACCCATTTATATGATTGAATAATTTGTTCCAGAGTTATTCTCGATTGAATGATTAAAAACATGTCAGTAATTAAAGTAAACAAATCTTAACGCCCTAATTTAGACCCTTTTCCAAAGGGTTTGAACGTGATTCTAGACTCTATTTGCAATAGAATTTAATGAGCTTACTAATAAGAAGCATTATAACTCTGTAGAATAATTAGTTTAGAAGTTATAAGCGTTTAAATGCATAAAAGCAGAAATTAACTTTTTTTTTTTAAATTTTGACCAGTTTCCGCAGTGTTAGGAGTATCACGCTAAACACTGTCTTAAAGAGAATTTAAAGACCTTTCCAATAAGCTACATTAGGATTGTGTGGGATGATAAGTTAAGAAGTTATTAGTGATTACATTTTTTTAAACAATAAACAAAATTTGGCCATTATTTTAGACTATTTCTGGAAATAATATAGGGTTTCTCTAAACTCTATCTACTGGAAAATTTAATAACTTTTCTATTGATATATATTTGGATTCTGTGGGACAAGTACTTCTCAAGTAATTAGTGATTGAATAAGTAAAAAAGAAACATTTTCATATTCTCGAAGTTTGCATTTCAGCTTCTATTTGCAGCCTTCCGAAAGGATTAGGAGGGTTGAGGTAGACCCTGCCTCAAAGTAGGTTTAATAAGCTTTCTAACGATGTATATACCGTTCCTGTGGAATAATTATTTCAGAAGTTATTGTAGCATGTGTTGAGAAATTTTCAGCCAAATGTATAAGAAATCAGTATAGATACCACTTAAAAGAGAATTTAATTAGCTTTCTAACGACATAAGGCAGGTTCCCGAAGGATAATTAGTTCCAGAAGAAATACTAATTGAATGCTAATAACATAATACAAAGTGTCTGCTTTCAATCAGACTGATATTAATGTCAAATATTAATTCATTATAATGTTACATCAATCTTCTTACCTTTTGTATCGATTTACAAGCAATCAATAGCAGCAATTCGGTATCTAAACATTACAGAAACCAAAAAGTATACCAAAAACGTGAAATTTACATTTTACAAGTAAATTACATTAAAAAATCTCTTAATTAGCAACAAGCACATCAAATAAACTAAAAACCATGATGAATATAGACGCACCAAGCATATCAGATAGAATTAAACGATGGATGGAATGCAATCCGCATGTTATCCTACCAAACAATGAGACCGTTTCCATAATAATCAATAGCAATAATAACAGTCAACGCATGAAGTATACAAATCCACAATTCCAAAACTCAAATTCATCCAAAAGACTTGCTCCCCTGTCTGGTGATAATAACAAGTTATCTAATGAACTTGCAATAAAGAGAATCGTTAAGGATGTTGTACAAGAAGCAATGGACGAGATAAAGAAAGATCTGAGAAGTTACATGCAAGAACTTCTCTGCGCTGTGAATCAGAATGCAATGGGTGTGCAATGGTCACTTGCAAAACTATCCGTGAACGCTGACGAGAATCTCAATCTGCTCCGCCGTGATTTGTTTCTTGCTGAGAAATCCTTATACAATTACAATTTAAATTAAATGATGATCATGTTATACATTTCTACCAATTTTATACAAATACTAATAGCAATAAAGTATATTATCGCTTTAATCTTGAGAAAAAAAAAGTGCAATATGGAAACCTGCCAGAAGTTGGCTAATACAAAGCAAAAATCACACCAAATGCACATTAATTATCTCTATCGCGATAGTTATCCCTATCACCTCGATTATCCCTACGATTATCTCTATCTCTCCGGTTCCTATTCCACTCTTGATTATTATTCCTGTAATTCTGACGATCTCCACGGAAGTTACCTTGATTCCCACCTCTAAGGAAGAAGTTCCCTTGCTTAGTCTCCAAGATCCGCTCATTCGAATCCACGAAATTGTTGATTTTATCTGCTAGCTGCATAGCAAGACTTTGTAGACGCGAAGGTTCGCTGCGATGCATCACAACAGTTTGCGTAGGATCATCTAACGACGCCATCAACTCTTCGTTAATGATCATTTTCGAGATGATCGAATGCACGGTGGGTTTCTCCATTTCGAACATATCAGATAACGTTGCCATAGAAATCGAATCATAGACGTGTGAATAAGTGAAGAGATACGTTCGCAACGCTTCTTCTTTAATCAGCCGTGTGAGCATTTCGCGAACGGCGCCAGCTTGATAAAACAAATCCCATACTTTCGCATTCATCTTATCATTGATAATGTAATTGTTGCAAAGCGCCCAATGTCCATTACGCATTGCTTTTGCAGCAGCAACAACATGCTCGCGCATTGATTCCGGTGGACCAACGAGACTCTGCCTCTCCGAACTGCGGAGTTGTTGATAGAAAGTTTTGGAAATCATGCGGCGGCGTGCATCGAACTCGTGCGCAGCCATATATGGTATTTCGATAAGCATGGCGGAGACGAGATACACGCATTCGAGGAGTTCCAAATTGATGTGCATGTGGAAAGGCATTTGGCGTTGCTTTTCGATTTTCTCTTGCTCCTTACTGCGTTCGTGCTGTCGTTGTGGGAGTAATCCTTGCGCGAGGAGCTCTTTTGGCTTTCCGGTCATCATTAGATCGACGAGACAGTTATGCGCATCTTTGATGTTTGCATGACGGAAGGCGCATAATCCCAAATGTGCCATTGTGCGATTGTAAAGAATCTAAAAATGATAAGAAGAAGATAATTATTGAAGACAAGTGCGAAGCACTGTAGTTACCTGTGTGCTTGGATCCGAATGATGAATAGTTTCTTGTAAATGGGACATAAGTACTAAATCCCTTGCCTGGAACCAGTTGTCGTGAAGAGCATGATGGTAAATGTGCGACAGAATGGCACGAGTACGTAGGCGATCGGTACCATCCTTAGCGTAGATGTAACGACAAAGTTTCTCCATCTCTTGGACAGATGTAACTATCTCTTTGGGGACTTCCCCGGCCTTTTGTTGAAGGACACGAGGATCGAACTTGTAATACAAGTGCTCGATCTTACGCAAATAGACGCGACAGAGTTCTGATTGGACGTTGGTACGTTCAAGGTACAATTGCACCTTTTCAATTAGATTCGCCACTTTGCATTCGTCCTTTAAACTAAAGATAATCATGTTAGCTCATTGGCAATATACAAATTGATATGACAAACCTACCGTTCTACGTATTCATTGCTATGAGGATCACATTCCTTCAGCAATTTGATAAATTCATCGTCCAGACGCTCGACAGAAGTGAGAACACACCCTCGGACATGATACGGCACCGTTTCATAGTTCTCCGTCTCATCGGTGACGTTCTCTGAGATGATGACATCGGAATGTTTATGTAAAGCATCCAATAGTTCAGTCATCCTCTCCAACAACCTATAAATTGTTATCATGTATACAATTGTTTCCTAAAATTCTAAATTTCATACTTTGTCCAATACTCGGGCTTCATGGCATCCGACACTTTCGGATTGTAATCAAAGATGGACGAGATGATAGCAAACTTAATCTTGACATAAATCGCAGCGCCAAGTTGATGTAACTCCGCTACGTTTTGCAATTCATGCAACAATTCAATCTGCTCCCTCCGGTCGGTTCGTTTCTTCCCTCTGGCAGCCATGATCTCCGACAATTTCTTAATCACCAGACTAAGATCGATCTCCGCATCCTTCGCGAACATCTTAGGCTTCTCGCTAGGTATAGCCACACCACCTTTAACAGTCTCCCATTCGCCATCACCATCGTCTTCTTCATCCCGCTTCGCTTTCCTACGCTCCTTATCCTTCCTATCCTTCCTTCGTTCTTCTTTCATCTTCAGTTTCTCTTCGTCATCCTCCTGAGTGATTCCAGTCTTCTTTAAGAACTTCTCACGAAGCGATGTGAACTTCTCCTCGTCGGATGATGATCCTGATGAAGATTCCGAATCTGAAGGCCAATCGTCCGAATCGGAATCTTCATCTTCGTCCGGTGATATCTTCCTCTCGGCTTGTTTCGCAATGGGCTTCGCAATTTCCACATCGGAATCGATTTCGGGCTCGCGTTTATCTTCTTCCTCTTCCTCATCCGGTTGATCTGGATTCTCACGGAACTTCGATAAATCCTCGTCGAAATCTTTCAAGTATTTGCGAAGCTTCTGACGCATCGAGCTTAAGGATTTGCCGTTGTTCTTGCTCATGCTTTTGCGACCTTCGCGATCCTCCCACATCTCGTTGATGAAATCCTCCAGTTCCACTAGACAACGAGTATAGAAACGCGGGGTTTGGCCATTTTCTTCTTTTACTATGACTGGAGTTGCTTTTAAGTAAGCTCTTTGTAAGTCCTCAAAGCCTTGGTAAAGCAAATTAAGTAATTAATAAGAAGTGAATGGAGACTAATGTAATGTCTTGATCTTACTTGTCAGCATGCTGCTCATATCTTTAATCTTCTTGAAATTACGGATTTGCTTGATGATATTAGTAAGCTCCTCAAATCTCTTCTCCTTTGTTGATCTAACAACACGCTTGACTTCTTCCTCATCATCACTGAACTATTATAGGAAGAAACAATTGATAAGAAGCATTATTATATGCAAAAAAAATTTTTTTTTTATACTTACAGTGTATGTAGGGATAGGTGCTTGACGTACAATTTCCTCATCAGAGGAGCTATCCGAATCGGAATCACTACCAGCAAAGAACCTCGACATTTTCAATCGTCCTCAGTGTACTAAAACCCAATTTTTTTCAGCAAAAAACAATAAAACCTGCGAATTATGTCAATGGATGAGGAACATGTGGGGAATAAATGCGAGCCGCTACTTTCAATAAAAACAATCAATAAAAAGACTATAGTAAAAAGCAATTTTGCGAAAAGCAAGTGATATGCAGTATAGGGAATGTTTAGGGCATTCGAATAACAATAAGATTGTTTTACTTACATACGAATTTGATTAAATATGACGAGAATAACTTGGTATGCTTAACGCGCAATGGCGTACGTGTAAAAGAGGTTACCAAAATGCAGTGAATTTAACCTAGAAATTAAAAATTAAATCTATAAAATCCTATTGTAACAATTGAAAATAAAAATGTTTACAGCAATAAAAATATACCTTTTGTTAAATTATATTAACTTCTTGTTTTTATATAAATAAAATACAATTTAATATAATTTTGATAATTTAGTAGTGACATCTTTAAAATGTTGTTCCAGACAATTTTTCATCATAATTTTTATGAGAAAGAAGTCAAATTATTAAATAAAACTAATTTATTTATTAATTAAATCTAAAACAAGTATAATAATTTATAATTTATTTTAAATTTATATAATAATAATAGTTTAATAATGTAGAATAAGTTGCCTATAAAACCTCGTGTTAAACGTGGACCAATCATGTAACGCCAAATTGTCGAAAACGTTGAACTCATCTAGCGGTTTTGATGATTTGGTTTTCTTGAATTTATTTGCAATTACAAATCAAATAAGCAACGTGTACAGTGTGTAGAGATTAATGAATATTATAAGTAATCCCCTACGTGTACAGTATCGATAATTTATAGGTAAATTTGATTCAACTTCCTAATAATTCTTTAACAAAAAAATTGACTTGTTGGCTATAACCTCCTTAAATCATCCTGTTGCAGGCATTTATTATTATTTAAGAGATTTGTTTTAAATCCAAAGAAGAAATAATGGAATTACAAGTGTATCTCGTCCTTATCCTGGCGACAATTTCTAGTATTAGTGCTCTCAAAGCAGGAGAATGTGAAGTTTGTACAAAGACCTTAGAAAAATTTGCTGCAACACTTGATTCCACAGTCAAATCAGATCCGAAACTAATTGAGCAAGCATTCAAGGAGTTTTGTAAGAAATTGAAAGATAAAGAGAACAGATTTGTAAGTACAAGCACAGTCACTTTTGTGTCTTTATAAATATTAGCTTGATTATTGATAATATTTCATCTTTCTAGTGTTATTACCTGGGAGGTCTGGAAACATCAGCAACAGGTATTCTTGGAGAGATGTCAAAGCCATTATCATGGTCAATGCCAGCAGACAAGATCTGTGAGAAGTTACGAAAGAAAGATGCACAAATATGCGATTTGCGTTACGACGTGCAGATTGATTTGAATACCGTGGATCTGAAGCGGGTCGAAGGGATAGATTTGGCGCGTATTATTAACGATTGGCGCGCTGATTGGTTTGGTTGCTTTGAGAAAGCTGAA
>JARJDU010014292.1:0-13137 GCA_030264695.1 Lissagria laeviuscula
CACCTAAACGTAATTAATAGAAGCACATGAATAAAATGGTAGAAATTGTGTCTTTGCTCACCAATGCAAACTTTTGATTCGTTTTCTTACGTACGATGTGTGTCAGTGTTAAAATCCTTTTGATAGAGTTAGTGTAAACAGACGAGCTCGAGTAAGATGGAGGAGATTTGGAGGTTATTTTTTAGTATACAATTCTAAATCGCTGAAAAGTCGATATGTCTTGCAATTACAAAAATTGCAATAAAACTAATAACAAACTAAGAAAAATAAAATGGCGGTAAGTCTGGCAATGACTTTTTTTAAATCAAATTTGTAAAATTCTTAACATTGTGATAATGTTAGGAATTTTTGCATACTAAGTAATGCGGAAATTGAAGTAAATTTCCAAAATTGTCGATTGCTCTCAAGTAAAACAACTATTAAGAGGCTCAATTACCCGACGAACTGTTTCTCTGGGGGGTCCGGGTTGAAGCGAGCACAAGGAAAGGGTGAGGTCGAATGCCGTTGCCGCGTATGTTTTAAATAAAGGACTGTAATACAAGGTTGGATTTAGATGACTATGGCCTGAGTAAATGGTTCAAAAATTAGTTTTCGGTTTGTGACTGATTACGGCCAGGGTATTTGATATTTTTAAAAAATTCGAAAAGTGTATCATTGAGCGATAAATAATATACGCTCGTAGCGTGGCTGAATTTACGATTTTTGCCTTCAAATCGATATATAAGCCGCTAAAGTTAAAGTAGAATTTCTAAATTAATTCTCATTCGAAATTCGAATAAGTAAAGATTGGGACATAGTTTTTGGCAGCTATAAAATAATGCAACTAGAAAATAGTTAAAAGCTCAATTAGTGGGATCACAATCACATAAGATAAATGAGCCTCTTGAAGTTCCAGAATTTTCTAACTTCAGGCATTTATTTGTTCAACAATTGGTGCTACAAACGAAAATAAATTTCTAATGAATAGTAGAAATTCATTTTTGGACTTTATGTTTATAGCTCCCCACTTGGTTCTGTACCCTTACCCTGCAGGTAAAACTGTTAATGATAAAATAATTCGTCACGTTATTTAACTATAAATTGATCTAAGTTGATTGCGAATTACTTAATAGTTAAAATATGTGTTTTAATAATTCCAGTTAAATATACATTTTTCCATAATAGAGTTATTATACAAATCAAAAACTTATGCCTTTCCCAAAAGTTTTTTCTTAAGTTTGAACAATGAACATAGAAATTAAGTGAGTCAAGAATCTATAGCATGAAAAATATTCTCATGAATTTGAGTTAATGTTCCACCTTCCCCTCAAACAAACCCGAACCAAATTGCCACCGTCTGCGTTTTATACACTTTAATAATCGATACTTATATTCCGGCGTTTTGGAATTTCGTGTCAATTAGATGGGAATTTGACTCGGCTCCAGGATTAGATGAATGAATTCCAACCATACATATTGCGGTCTCGCGTGTTTCGTGTACATGTTCGACATAAAAAAAAAGAGAAAAATGGAAATGCAAAAATTGCCCAAAATGTACCCTGCAGGCATTTCTCCTGGAATCTAAATTACCTCATGATTCCCACGAGAATAATGTTTAGTTTCCATCTCTTTCTGTATAAATGTATATGTAATGTTGTTGATAGCATTACGGTGATCATCGCGTTTCAAGTTCGATTTAAAAATAACTTTTTACTACATTCCAGCAAATGTTTCTTCACTTAGAATCAATTTCTTATTCTATTTTATATAGTTCGTTGGTAATTATGCAGGTATATAGGCAAACGCAAAGAAAAATATAAACTATTTTTAGAATTACACAAATAAAACAACTTTCGACATAATAAAATATGCTATATCATAAATATATAAAACCGCTTTTGGATGTAATTGTCAGTCAACGAGCAAACGGCGCAAAGGAGACTTGCTATTAGAAAGTTGCAACGTTTTTGACCATGTTCTCTCAATAACAGCAACAACATCATCAACAACAACAAAAAACGCAAGAAGAAAAAGTTATTCGAAAGCTCTTTTATAATTTTACTTTTATCTTGATTAGGTTAAGTATATCTCAGCAATATCAATAGAAAAGTTTGAGTAGATTTAAGTTTTTAACTATATATAAACTCAACACAAAACTAAGTTTAACTTAAATAAATTACGCAGTCCATTCGCGTATTCTGTCCATTCTCGTCCCAAGACATGCCATAATCCATTAGGAAGTAGCACTGATGTGAAATATTAATGAGGTGTTTACATACATGCACTGATCGACGTATCAAATATATGAAGAAGAGAAGAGGAAGTATGCATGCGCACTGTGATATGCAATTAAATAATATACAGTCGATGCCGTTTATCAGGTAACAACATACATTTATAATGAATTTTTAGCAAAATATTTTGTTTAATTGGGACATTAAATTCAAGTTAATTCTACTTCAAAGGACAAGTGTACTTTGGGCTTAAATTGACATTTTCGAGATATGGAGCTGCATATATTTGTGAATGTTTTAAGAAGAATAGTCAGCGCAAAGCGATAGTTTTGCAGACTGCGAAAAATACTGTCTTCCCGAAACCTAACAAGAAGAACAATAGACATAGTGTACAGAATTCTAATTTTACTTGTCGCAATGTATGGTCCGAAGACTTGAATCATGTTCAACCAAGATGAGTCGATGCTGGGGGTGTTTGAGTACTTGGCAGGATTCTTAGCCCGGTTCAGTAGGAGGGTCGGTACAACCATGAACTCTATCAAGAGATGGAAGACATTAACATCGTCTCTAAAATCACGGTGGGGTGGGCATTGTCGTACGCTGAGAAGCAATGAATCCAGCGAAGAAAATGTTGAAAGATTAACATGAAGGTCGCAGAAGTCGAGTTAGGCCGAATCAGTGCTGGGAAGACGGTGATGCAAAGAAGTTTTCTTGGGCCGCAAAAAATGGAGGAGGAAGTTAGAAGAGGCCAAAACCCGCACAGAGTTGTAGAACCCGGATGATGATAATGATAGAATGATCTAGCGTTATTTGATGCAAGAAAATGAACACAAAGGATAGCGGCTTACCTGTTATCGAACGGATTAAGCGAAATCGACTGTATATACAGAATATATAAACATTACGTTAATACACCAATAAATGTACATCGAATACAAATACTTATAGCTCGTATACATCATACATTATGCATCTTCTGCCTGAATGTGATAATTATTGCGGCACATGTAATATAATCATTTTGGTGATGCTATTCCCGTCCATCGGATGAACAGCAATTATGGATATTTTTATCTTCAATGCATACTATATCACATATGAGTAGTATACTAGGTATATAATACTGATCCAAAATAAGAAATAGCATGTATAGATTTTATTTTCTATATGAACACATACATACCGGAATAGCTGCACCATATGTATATCTATACCATCTATACATATCTGTTTCATTTTTATGACGTTTTAAATAGCCGCACGTTCATTAAACAGTGGCAAGCAACACCACGCAATATGAAAGTTTTTATTTAACAATTAAGCCGTTTAAATGATCGTAGACTATCCATATATGTATGTATTGAATACGGTCACAGAGAATTTAATAGTTTAATTAATCTCAATTAAGAATCCCTTCCTCTCCGCCTCCGCAACCGCAATGCGTCGCTTTATGCTCTAAGAGTACAATGAATGCATTTAATGTGTGTAGATGTAGTTTTTGTTTGAGGAAAGGTCATCGGCGCATCTATTTATTGAATTAGTGACATCATAGGCATCAAACGTAGATGATGCATTTGGTTATATGACAACAAAGTTATTTATTTTCTTTGCAAAATTTGAAGTTATATTATTGATGTGTTTAATGTCTGTACAGATTGACTATACTGATTTTAATTTTGCGTTAAAATTTTTCTCACTTTGCGTAGTGACAGATACGCTGTTTAAAGCCGCAGAAAGTTTAAATAAACATCATAAGAAAGGCTATTTATTTCAATTCAATCCTATTTAAGCAAACAATTCTTATTCGCTGGCGTTATCGTGTGGTTGGTGCAAGAGTGAAGGTCTGAAAGAAATGAAAATTGAACTTTTTTAGGAATCTTTGTATCTTTGCACCGAAACAAGATAAAGACACAAGTTTGATTTCTATGACTAGATCACAGCAAGGTCTACTAATTAGGCTTTGCACAATTACATAATATATCACCACTTTAACATAATTAATAGAAACACATGAATTAAACGGGAAAAATTGTGTCTTCAATGCATACAAATTTATTAATTTTCTTAGGTACGATGTGTGTATGACAACAATTTTAAATAGCTGAAACGTCGACAACATTTTTAAATTACAACAAATGTATCTAAAATACTCTTTTTTGTTGCAAATTTCGCCATCTTGAATTTTCCTTTTAATAATAAAAGACTGAAAAGTATGAAATTAATTTACTTTATCGCAATAAAAACCACATAATGGAAGTAGGTACAATTTCATATTGTTTTGTTAAACTTATACATTGTTTTAATTCATAAAACAAAACATGCGTGCATGAAGCACAAACGTTATATAGCAAACACCTACAATTATATCGTCTTGCAAGGCAGCAGGTCTCGTAACGTCCTGTTTTATTGTAGCGGAGTTCCTTTCTTATTGAATTATTACGCTGCGCGGCACAAAGAGCACGAAATAATGAAACATGTACAAAGCCAGGCTTACTGCTATATATCTACCTTTATATCGCTATATTGCTAACACACACACATCTTCACGTCGTAAGAATTCTCATCGATACTGACGAGGGTTATCCCCATTTGCACTTTATTGCTGGATATTGGCTAATGCTCGCGCACGAAGCACGACTTTATTATAATTAATAATTATAAAATGGGAAACGGTTTAATTAGCGAATGTAGCAGCGTGTACATTGGATGAGCGGCATCGAGTGTTATAAGCTATGATAGAAAATGCAATAAAGCGATGAAAAGCCCACACGAATAGATTTCAAGTGCAATTTTGTCTCGACCCCAAGCGACCTTTCCGCCAACCTACACCTACCATATAAGTGTAGTTTGTAATTACACAATGTAGCGTATTATTGCTTGGTTTGGTGTCTTTATCAAAGAGGAATTTATGAGATCCGAGAGTAATTGGATCTATTTTAGTATTATGGACTAATTAATGTTAGTTTTGTTGTAAATCTTGTTAGATTGCGATATATTAAGTTGGTTTAAGTTGTAATTCTTTCTACTTATAAACTTATGCAAGTGAAGCGCGGCCGCCATATTTGAAACGGTCAAACTGCTTATTATAATTGAGATAATTATATTAATACAACTCATTTTCACATATGTTGTTAAACCCCTAAGTAACTCAACAAGGCAAGGGAGAGGTCTAAGAAATGAGCTATTTTTATTTTTAATTTTTTTGGGTATTAGAAATAATTTCTCTTTTTTTGTATATTGTAGAGCAACATTGTTACTTCCCTGAAACATATGTTTCGTTAATATATATTGTTTTTTGTCGCCTTGGCAGTTGCATCCTTGGGCGGCCTCCGGAATGTGGCCTCTCGCTGGTTACATGGTTTGCGAGGAATTGGAAGATCGTAGAACAGCAGAACTTGTAAAAACAAAACCTAAATAGAATTCTCTATCATGTAGCATATGCCTTTTGTCCATATTTTGTACTAAAATGGCGGTCATATTGTATAAAAAGTTATTTTTTTGCCTAAAAAATCGACCTTCCTATGTTCATATAAAACGAAAAATATTAATCGCCATCTTAATTATCAAATATTTGTATTAACATTTTAAATGCAAGCTAGAAAATTTTGCACATTCAGAAAAAACAACTAATTTTCTACTTGTCTGTCAAAATGCAATTTTCTAGCAGGATGACTACAGTTATCATGACACACATCGGAAAGATTCTTATCGATTCAACTCCTGTGTATACCACTAGTGCAGGAATAGAAAAACGAATATAATAAAAGCACATGGAAACCTTTCGCTTCGGTTTTTTTAATGCCTACATATTTTATTCAGGTGTAACGTCGCTGGTTGTAAAATAAGCCAAATGTGTCGCTAGCACGAAACCAATAGTAATACATGTATGAACATGCACGAAATTTGTTTTTTTCTCGATGTTGTGTGTAAACTCACTGCAACACCTTGTGTTACACTTTTTATTCTTCTTCCACAACTCGCAATGTGTTTGCATTGCTAGTATAGGTAGCGAAAACGGGCGGCAATAAGCTGCTCATGAGCAGCAGGCGCGTTTTGCTGGCTGGCTGGCTATAGTGAAAGCGAAACGTAATTTTTTATTCTTTGTTGCAGATCAACTTGAGACTCATTCTGGTCAGTGGCAAGACGAAGGAGTTCTTGTTCAGTCCTAGCGAGTCGGCGGGGGACATTGCGCAACATGTTTTCGAAAATTGGCCTGAAGGTAATAATGCCTCCTGTATTTCTTCTTCTTCCTCTTATTGCTTCTTTTTATTTTGCTGTTTTTTTTTTAAATGTAAATTGTTTTGTACTAAAAGAATTTCTGCTAGGAGAGAATAACAACTTGAACAACATTTTGAAGTTTTGAGAATTTAGAATTCGATTATTTTGAGGACTAACTAATAAGCAAAAAATTATAGCTAGCTAAGGTCGAAGGACACTTTAGCCAAAAAAGGAAGTCATACTGTAACAATTCCACACAGAATATTGTGTCACCTGGTGGATCTTTAACCAAGATGTGTCTTAGAATAGCTTTTCGTATATGTGACACACGCCATTCCAATAGAATTCGAGTTAATTTAGATGCTAGAGGTGTGTACACTGATATGGTTACCAACAGGAGCGCTGATATAACACTTTCGCACTTTCAGGGCAATTACCTTTTTATCTACTTCTTATATCAATACTGTAATATTCTACTTACCTGCCTTAAATGCGTACGGGAATTTGGTATATTACTGACGATCGGCTCAAAGATATATATTATTTAAATAAATGCTAACAACTTTTCATCCCGTAACAACTGCCAATCTATTTCCTTGTTTAATTTTATAGAAAGTATTACATAAACACATTATTATTTTAATCTCTTCTTCATTTTTATCACTTTTATGTTTGTTCGATGCATGTTCTCATTGAAATCGGTTTTCTATATTCAGAAAAAACAACCATTAAATGTAAATTTGTTTTAATGCTAATAAATTTTATATTGTCATATAACTTATTAATTTGCTTCGACTATACGATCCTAAGAAAGCCAAATCAACATTCTCAGAACATAAGCAATACACTTCCAATTCTTAAACGAAAAAAAAACTCGTTTTAAATAGAAGTTTATAATAAATAGAATTACCAAATGTTCGTATGTATTCTTAGAATATACATCCACAGAAGAAAATATTACTAATGTTGATTTATCCTCGTAAAAGTTGCATAATTACAAAGTTATCAACTTACTAAATGTATATCGTATAATAAATTAATAATGGAAACGAAACTTAATCAAAATATGTAATAAACATCTATTAATGAGTTGTTTATAATTATATATTATATGTTGTAGAATATATCATTTATTTTACTTGCTAATAGTTTATTTGCGTGATTATATCCATATTACACATCAATTGTTACATGAAACAACGTTAATGTAAAATTTCACAACTCTAAAGCATGGCTAAATGCGTTTATTAAATTTTATAGCAATTAGTGCTTATTTAATTTAATTTATTATTTGTAATCACTAAATAATTATTAAAATGCTAAATAAAAAAAAAACACTTTTATTTATTCAAGTTGTAGGTATTGCATTAAAAGTTAAACAAATAGATTAATTCTTTATATTAATAATTATATATTGTGAAACTAATTTAATTTCATATTTAAAGAGAAGTTAGGTTCTAGTAATATACAGGGTTTTCATTAATGTTCAAATCTCACCTAACCAAAGTTTTAATGCAGTAGTTGGCTAACATTTTTATGAAATAATCGTAGCTAATTAACTAGCAAACGTGCTGGCTAATATAGCCACAGCCACTGCTGATACAAAAACAAACATTTTCTGTACCGAAATAAATTCACTTATCCAAAGATAACGAAATTAGCTATAAACATAACAAGCTAACGAACAAAACGAATGCTTAGGTTCTATCGCTATTGATCGTTGGTTTTATTAACAAATATCAATGTTACCAGCTCAAATTTAGGCGACAATTCAAAATTTGGTCATGTGGGATTTGGGCAAATATCAAGACTGGAAGTCGGAGAAAATTATAAAAACAGTTGAAATATTAATATTAAAACACCTAACAGTTTTTCCTTATATTTTAAACGGCTGTCATTATTTACAATCCAGAAGTCCAGAAACTTTTATAGTTCTATTTCTAAGGCTCTAGCCATAGCTCTAGCTCTAGATTTATAATAATAAAACTGGATTCAGAAGAAGTCAGTAAAAAGTTTTGTCGGTTGTCATTCTTATCTCATCAACTTGCATTAAATATAATTTCATATATATGACAATCTAGCAAACGTACTGAAACCATGGAAACACAGTGAAACCATAAATCGGTTGTTTATATGCAAGCTATTTTTTTGCCAGATCTACAAATGGCGGACACGGAACCCGCTAAATCCATATTAGGGCACTATGTAAAAACATTTTGGGGCACTATGTCTTTAAATAGAACATGTTTTACAAATCGTGCAATTCAAGTTTGTCATTCGATATGGAACTTGATGGGCGGGGGGCCTAAATCCGTGCCTAATTTGTCTAATGGATAATCCGCCCTTGGTCCGATATCACTTTTGGTTATAGTATAACATGAGAACTTTTTTAATATGGTATAATTCCATGACCATGGACTTACCGTGCCGGTGATGCAAGGGGTACCCTATACTCTGGCGCGGGCCGTCAGAAGAATTTCCGGCTAATACTGGCCGGCGCCTTTTGTCTTTTGCTGGCACTTCGGCGTGAATTAAGCTTGGCGCGCTCCTATCCATTATTGACCCTTTTTATTAAAAGGTGTAGTAAATAGATAAATTATGTAAGTAATGATAAGAAAAGCTTGAAAATCAGAAACTTCACAAAACATTTCTGTATTCTTCTAATGTAATGTAATATAGAACTGCTAATATTTACTTTGCTGGGTCCTTAAAACCATACCCCCCGTAATATTTTTTTTAAATAAAAAATTGTAACTTTGTTCGTACCTTTTCAAATTTGTATTCGAAGGCTCTGATTATTTAAAGGACTTCAAAGAAATCGAAAATCCAAGTAATTACATAAAAGTTGTGACTTCTAATTCATTGCAAATACAATACATTTAAATTTAATACTGTAAAAGCATATTGTTTTTACAAATGTAACAAAATAGAACACAGGTAATTCAATTACACAATATTGATCAGCTTAACCGTAATAATAACCGAATGAGTCAGTTGTCCTCGTTCATTAGAATTGCGTCCTTTGCAATATTAGATTATGTTTTACTTTAAAGACGCTTCGCATAGATTTAGGTCAATATAATACTGATGTAATTAAGTATAAGCATTACTTCAATTTTTATCCTAAGGGTTTTATGTTCACAATCTATTTTTATTGTAAATTATACAAATGTGGATAAATTTATAAAAATATCTTGGGCGTTGTGATATTCTGTATGTCATCCATGTATTATGCATGTGTATGTTTTTTATATAGATGTTTACATGTACTTTCACTTTTTCGCTCTTTTTCAGATTGGCGTCAAGAAGCTGTCGCGAAAGCAGAAATTCTACGGCTCATTTACCAGGGTCGTTTTCTTCACAGTAATGTCACGTTAGGCGCATTGGGCTTACCGTACGGCAAAACAACAGTCATGCATTTGGTTCCTAGAGAAAATTTACCTGAGCCTAACTCACAAGGTAATATAAATGATAATTTTTTATTCCTGAATAAATAAATATATTGATAATTAAAAAAAATTGTCGCTAACTTTGCAAAGGAAATTTTTTTTTTTTTATCTTTTCAGTACAAATTCCTTTAAAAAATTTACCTTTATTGAAAAAATCATCATGAACTATACAGTGTTGTTATACATTGAGACATTTGTCGAAGGATGCAATCAGTTTGAAGAAACTAATTTTGCCTTTCGCAGCCTGCTCTGCCCATTGTTTTAGAAGTGACGTCCAGAGAGTACGACTTTGAATGTAAGGAATAAGTGAAGATCAAAGTTGTAGGCCGGATAATCCAATCTTCCCTCAAGGAAGGATTTGCTGTGTGTGCCCAAGAACACCTTGACTCAAGAGGCCTGGTCTCTTACTGTGAATTGCGAATCAGAGTTTGATAAGAATGACGCAGTAGCATGTCACATTGATGGTCTCTTGATGAAGTAAATCATGGGTTGCAGGGCACCTTGTTTTACTTGAGTGGTTTCTTTAAACTGATTGCACGCATCGACAAATATCTCAATGTTGGAGGCTACTATGTCCAAAGCCATTGAAAGATTTATAATTAATGATATATTGGTTTCAATTTCTTGGTTGACAAATATGATTTTCAACAAATTTCAAACAGATGCAACATTTGTACTGATTTTTTTTCTTCTTTCCTTTCTTTTCTTCTACTTTCTTTTCTTTTCATTGAAATAATGTTATTTTGAAAAATACTAATTACTGTTTGTATGTTTTAGATCAACGACAAAAAAGTAAAGGCGGTAATAGTAGTTGTTGCTCTGCGTCGTGTACTATACTTTAAGAAGAGGAAGAGGACGAAGAACAACGGCCAAGAAAACAACTGTTGTCAAGAGAGTCACATAAAATTGCTGCTAGCTTATTGAATATTTAAAGCGACAGAGAAAGGAATAAAGAAATCATCAAAGCAACAATAACTTAAAAAGGAAACAATTAAATAATATAATCTTATATAAAAAGGTGACTGCACTGAAATTTGACGAATTAACGTTTAGGAAGAGAGGACTTTGTGTATTTAAAAAAAAAAAAACTCATAATATAAGCAACTGCTGCAGCTGCTGCAACCAAGCAAGGGAAATACAAACAAAGCAAACAAGAGAAGAATACCTAAATAATTGAGAGATTGGAAACGATATGAGGAGCGAAATATGTATGCCAATTGTTCGGTGTATATATATATGTCTCTGCTATCTGTATATTATCATTATAAATAATTATGCAGAATGCAAAACAAATAGCAAACAAAGTAACGATGAAGACAAGCGAAACCGAATACTGAAAAGTTTCCATAATGTTGTGATATCATTTAGTGTATAATAATATCTTATATAAGTATATATATATACTCATGTGCCAGACTAGAGTGTGTTTTCAGTACTACATTTCAACAAAAAAAGAGTACGATACATAAACATATTTTTGATTTCATCCGTATCATGATATACATTTATTGTCGAATGTCGATACCAAAAATTACAATAATTCATCGTAGATCTAGAGTATCATGCCAACAACTATCGAGATTGGAACCGATCCATCTTTATGAAGAAGTGTTATGCTAATCATTATTATTCAAAGAGTGGATCATCCTCATGTTCTATTGTTGACGAATTCATCTCCCATCGACTAAACATTCATCTCATCATTAAAGTTACAAACACGTCGAAAAAGAAGCGAAAAACTATATTCTAGTATCGAATAAATGTAGTACGATTATAATATGATTTAATTAATTATTGTTTTATACTCTGAAAAAAGATTTTAACCATGTAAACGTTCTTTTTTATGTTTCATGATATCATATATTAGCAGTTTTATAATCTTTTTTTTTTAAATTAAATTTATATTATACAGACAGACGAAATATTTTTTTGTGTTACAAGTATGAAGATTTGTTTTGCAAGAAATTATCTAGTCTTTAAATCATTTAATTTGCAATCATAATATGTACTCATTCATTTTTATTCTTTTGTTCAGTATTAATTTTGTATTGTATTTGTGGTATAACAAACAAGAACGGAAATACATACAAACAAGACACAAACATTAAACACACAAAAATCTACGGCGCCCGCAATACTTTCTAACTTTAAGTCTTCTGTCCATAAAATAAAGAAGAAGAAAAAAGCATTTTCAATTTAATGAAAATCGCTTAATGAAACTTAACAAAATTAAGAAATAAAACACTTAAAAAGACTCTTATAATCTATCTCTTGGACAGCGGTAGGATATATTTATAAATATTACGTGTTTATACATGCATATTATTAGAGCATTACATTAAAAGAAAAACATAACTACAAAGAACATGCATATGTTCGATAAAATATGAAAAAAAAGTTCAACATTTCAATTAGAATATTTGTTATATATGCGTTACAATAATGTAACGTTCATCTTTGTATATGCAATTTGGCGGATATTTGGTTGCGTTGTAGTAATTAATTAATTTCAACAATTTAATTAGTTATAAAGACTAACCTTGCATATCTCCTTCCTTGCACAAAATACAAGAAACACAAAGAACAACAGCAAACACTACTCAATCAAACCCAAGATTGTTTATTACTTATATCTATTAATTTGCAAATTTGTAATCATTGCGTTGCAAAGAATTCGAAACAATTGTTATTATTTGAAATATTCAGTAGCATACTAAATATTTTAATATAAAAACATTGTTAAAAACTCGTTATCTGTTGATATTTATATTCAATTGTGTATGGTCCATTTTTGGTCAAAACTTTATAAAAATCAAAATCATCATCATCGTTCTTATCATGTACATTATACTCTTGAAATCGATTAGCGAAAACTTAATGCAAAGTTATATATGTTATATACTATTACCAATAATGAAATATTTATTAATAAAGTATTAAATTACAAAGTATAATGTATATTAGAATTTGGACCATGCAGTAAGAAAGAATTGTTTGTAATAATAAAAGTAATAAGACAAACCAAGAAAACCAAAGAATTAAGGATTCATGAAAAGTAAACGCAAAACAACGATTAACATACTACCAAAACATAAATGAACTATACGCATTTTGCATTACATTATAGAAACAAAAACCAAAAAGAAAACAGAAATCGCATACATTCTCACGTTTTATTTATATCTATTATTTGATCATGATCATTATTGTATCAAGTTTCAAATTTCTACATTATCATAGGCACTAAACCAGAAACA
>JARJDU010014298.1:0-10271 GCA_030264695.1 Lissagria laeviuscula
CCTTTATAAATATGTATATTAGGTTCCTGTGGGATTATTAGTTTAGAAGTTATAAGCAAATGAACCCAAAAAACACTAAAAAACAAAATTTTACCTACCTTTTTTTCCGGTAGGTTTGGAAAACAATTCTCTATTTTTAAGAAAATTTGACGACCTTTATAGTGAGGTGCATTTGGGTTATGTGGTATAATTAGTTTCAAAGTTATGAGCGTTTAAATGTTAAAAAGTAATAATAATATAATAAGCATAATTCTGATTATTATCTAATATATATTAACAATTTACTTTAGCCATACACTTTTAACTCATATTTTATTAAATTAATCTAAACCGGGAGTGTCCAACATCTTTAAGATTCAGTTCCACATTAGTAAGAGCGTTTTGGGTATATTACCAGATCAAAAAAGAAAAATACCAAATCTTCTAGTATTTGGGCGATATTGAGTCCTCGCTGGGTGTTGCACTCCTGTTACAAAGTCCCTCGCAAAATGTTCCTTTACGTTGTGGTTGTGGCTTGATAATGATTGAATCCTCTAATTAGTTGAGTCCCTCGTTGATTATTGGGCAATCCACTGTTGCATCTGGTCGTCCACCGTAATCATCGTCAAGTCCCACGTTGACCATCTATTGCCAGGTCCTTCGTTACGTATTGTTATTGTCTTATTATTAAACCTCCTTACCATTTCTCTAGCTACCGAACATAATTCCACGCGATGCGACAAAATTCCACCCTGCTGGCGACTATTGATCTCTATTCACTACGGGGGTCCATCCACTGATACTATTTTGATTCTGGACTTCTGGTTGGCGAGTCCCTCCATGTTTGGCGAAAGGAGTATCGCAAATCAGTCAATTAAAGTTCCATGTTGATTGGCATGGGATTTGATGGCAGTCTATGCGAAGTAAGTGCCTGCTGGACCCGTCTATTAATCTAAGTTGCATTCTAATTTGAAAGTTCCAAAAGTCATTATCATCCAATCATCAAACAATTTATCATTGCTCCTAGAAGTCCTTTCACCGCCTTAACCATTTTCAAATCCAATACCCGAATCCTAAAAAAAAGACCTAAATTATAAACTGCTACTATTAAATGTTAAATTATTATATACACTAGACACAATTTACTTACAATAATTTGCAATCAAAGAAAAATGTTCTTTTTAAAGAAATGCCTAAGAGGTGAGAGATTCCTCCTGCTAAATTCATTATAATTGATAATTCGTGTCATCACATTTTTCTTTAAATACCAGATAATCGTTTGCATGTCATGTTGTACAAGACAACTAATAGAGCTATAATTTCATATTGATCGCAAAAATTAATATTTAAAATGTCCACAAAAGAACCTTGTACTAAAACCAGTCTGAAGAAAAATATAATTTATACAATGCAAAATTAACCCGAATATATTTGATGCCTAATTTGCTAACCGACTGGCCAAACAGGATAAATAATTAGAAAAATAATGGCAAGTAACCAATTTGTTGTTAATGAAATGATAATGTCTCTTCTGAGAGCCCTTCCTGTATTCTCATCACCTTCAAATACGTTCCAATGAAACTTGTAATCTATAATGGAAATATTATTAGCAGTAAACGTGCCATTCTCAATAAATGAATACAAACGTACACTAACCATTTTCAGTTTACAGTTTTCAGAAGTAAAAACCATTTCCTATCGCCTTCCAATTTCTTCCTGATGAGCATTCATAATTCTATCAGTCTTTATAAATAAAACAATTACTATGTATCCACAGAATTCCGCAAAGATGTTATAATCATAATAAAACACATTATTTCTTTGTAAATGCATGCATACATACAAAATATATGTAATCAAAATCCAACAAAAGCATTTTTACTAACATGCAGGAGAACCAACAAGAATTAAAAAGTAAACTTTATTACAGAAAAAATATAGTCGTCGCAATATTGTTTGTTTTCGCTTCTGTTTATGGCGCATTCAATAAATATTTGATGTTCTCATGCGGACATTCATTCATCTCGTATTAAGTTTACTTCCTGCATGTTACAATGCCTGCCTATTCATAAACTGCTTGCTCAACTAATCAATAATATGCAATTAATCAATTGCAATTTACATTACATGTATGAAATGTAATGTCCAGCTTTAACTATATTCATTCCTAATCATTTATTTGTTGTTATCTATCGCTTTTTGCTTCCCACGGCACTATGTAGTACTTGTATCATGAGATGAGAGTTTATTAGTTTCTTAGAACTATGCGATTTGGCGCTTTGTTTCCTTAGTAATTACAGATTAATGTGCTAACAAAGACTATAATCGAATTAATAATAATTGAAGAGAATTGCAATGATCGAACGAATGCACATGAACAAATAACACGTGGCAATCAGAGATCAATTAAACTTGGATTGAAATTGTTGCCAAATCGACTGGTACTGCAATAATACATACAGAATTCAAAAAATACAAATTGACATGACGAGATTAATAAATAACCTCCAGTCGATTAATTCCGATGCTTGATTGGATTTTTTTTGGGAACTATGTAATCTACAATAAGTATTTTTGGTATTAACATTATTACATTGATTGGCCAGTCAAGTTGTTCGACGGTACATAGTCATCCCTTGCTTCGGGAGATAATAAGTTAAAATTACATTATATGATGATGTTAAATAGTGTTATTTCTTAGAATTTCTTGTTTGATGTTTCAGTTTATGATCCGGTATTAGTCACCCATTGACAATGATTGTTAAGGCACCAGAAATGGATCCTTGCTTCACGTCTCTTCATTATAAGACTGATTTCTATTCTATACAACCACAAGCATTATATTTACTTATAATACCTCCTAATCTAAGATTTCGTATTGATGCTTGGAATACTTGCAGGTTTTCAGTTACTTATAATTTCTACATAGATAAAAGTAATCAATGAGGAGAGACCTTCAATATATAAAAAGATATAATTGTTCGATTTATTATTTTATCATAGTTTTGCAATTAAAATGTTTGGTTTCGTTTCCTTTTTCAAAATGGAAAATAAAAAAATGGGTGGCACTGTCTTGATTACAATATTATTGTTATACTCCGAAATTAAAATCGATTTTTCCTTCTTATTGTTATCAACAGTATTTTGTTTCTTCTCAATTTCATTATCCATATATGTTATGTATACCGAAGATTTTTCGATTATGTTGATGTTAATTATAATTATAATATATAGATTAAATGTGGATAGGATTTTCCTTTATGAAGTAAGTGGTCTTGGGTCTGGTCGACTTATGATTTGTTTCATTCCTGAAATTGCATTCTTGTTTTGTGCCTTTCAGAAATAAGATTACAATTAATGTTGTTGAATATGGTAAATGCGAGCGCCCAAATCGCCGTTGTTATCAATGAATGCTGCAGTTGTTGTTTTTTTTTGCTTGTTGTCGATGCGTGGATGGTATATTGGCGGATGTATATAAAATTAAAGAGCATTCTACAAGCTCTATTCGGTGTCCGAGTCGGATTCGCTCTCCTCCTCGGCGTTCTGCAACCACTCGACGAAGTTCTTCATTTGATCGACGAACATCATCTTGCCCTTAACGTTGTAATCCTGCTTATACCATTTAAGGATCACCTGTTCAGAAATAACGTCGGTTTTGTAGAAGAGCATGACGATGCGATGGAAAGCTCGCATGAAAGTCATGTTAAGGTAGCAGTATTCTTGGATCTTTAGCAAAAGACTCAATTCGGAACGCACAGTTTGTGCGAAAGCTGAGAAGAGCGTTGTGTACTGCTTCAAATGATGAACTGATTGATCTGTCACCAATTCCTACAAAACAAACAAATTACATATACAATCAATAAGTTAACACTGTAGGTATCCTTCGATAACTCATCATCAATCAATGTGAAGATGTGCCAGTACAGACCCAAATATACTCTCCCCAGTTTAGCAAACTTACAACAGAAATTAATCTACTGATGTAAATAGTTGTGCCACTGGGTAATATAGCTAACTGTCATAACGAAAATATTACCTCCTTCTTGTTCCATTCCGGAATGTTCATGACAGTGGTCCAGATGATGCAAACAATCTCATGATCAAAGATGCTTTCCTTAGTTGAGAAATCTTTGATCTCAGTAATGAGATCTCTCTGAGACTTGCCTTCAGCCAGACCATCAGCAATCATAGTCTGCAACTCCTTCTTCGCTTGCAACTGATGTTGATCGTTGTAGAGCTTAAGTATTTCTTCAAGCCCATTCTCCTGGAAGGCAGTGCGGAAGTACTGCAGCGATTGTTTAGTGTCCGGAACAAAACTGATCAGCTGCGATTCGATGTTGGACTTCTTGATGGCCGAGTGCAACGACGAAACGCCCTTATCCTGTCGCCACCACTTGAACATATCGATGAGGAAGTCCAAAGCGAGATGGTCCTTAACAAGATGCGAGTTGTTCAGCACCAGCACTGCATTAAATGGTACGCTGCCATTGGAAAGCCACAGCATAACCATCACGGACAACTTCTTCCTGTCCGTTATGGTGAAGTATTTCACGAAGAGTAATATTTTTTTTATTTCATCCTACAATCAGAGTTAAAGCATTGATAATAAAAGTAAATTAGAAAGAAAGGAAAACTTACTTGGAATATTTTCTCAAGATACTTGTAACGGCGCATTAGTTTAATAAAGACCTGCTCCCAGCTTTTCATGGTGTCCAGATTGATTTCGTCCGGTGTGCAGAAGATACAAGCGTCTGTCTTAGGCGGGCCTTCGCCCTCCTGCGAAAGCGCGCCGCCAGGTACAAGAATGCCACCGGCGATGAGAATGTCGAAGAGGGCCTCGCCATATCGACGATAGTCCAATCTATTACCGGAGGTGTCGAGCAGACGCGAAATTGCTTCAAAGTCGTTTGCGCATTTATCAAGTCCAGAGATTATCGCATCTCTGAAACCTACTGGATCGTATCTTTCCTTTTCATCTATGAAAACAAAATCAAATATTAATTTATGTGAAAATATTGTATCTACTGCATGAGTGCATAATGTACATAATAGAGAAAACTCACCTCTTTTTCTGGTCTTGATGCGTTGACCGGATAAAACTGGTTTTTCTACCTTCTGACTCATACAAAAATTTCTAGAAAAGAAAGAAAATCACATAGTTAATGTAATGCAAGTTAAATTGATGTTATCAAACATTTTCGCAATATGTAAACAAGATCAATTATAGCTGGCATTATAATTAATTGGAAGTTTATCAAACAAACGATGTCACGCGGGCATGGAATAGCAATAATACGTCGCCAAATTGCAACAAACAAATAGAATCATCGAACTCGTATAAATGGAAACAAAGATATGATTAATAATCACTGGTATGATCATGAATCATCAGAGAGTAACAGCATAACAATGCTACAGCCTTTTCAGAACCTTAATAAAAACAAACGGTGGAGTTAGTACTCCGTTTATCCCTGGTTCGCTATTTGGCGGAAATTGAAACCGAGTCCTAACGGATAATTCGGGTCATCGACTCAAAAACCATCAACGTCGTCATCGCTAACCTCAACCAGGTCTTGCTTAACATGCAGAATTTGCTACGCTTGTTACATATTTCATTAAGTTATCTTCAGTTGTCATACGAAGAAATTGGATGAGGTGAGGGTCATCTACACGAGGCCATTATTTTAGAAACATAAATCAAGTCGACTTGGTTCGCATGGATTGTTGGCCGTGCGATGCACGTTTTGTCTCCGACAAGAAAATGTCGGCGACGCGCTGCATTATCATCGCGTGGCGCACGAATTCAATTTGTTATGAAATGGAAAAGCGCAGTCGATTAAGACCTTGAAACGCGAATATAGGCCATCAGAAATAGGGCACATCCAATATATACCCTTCGGCAAATGGAGACCACGAGTCTATCGCAATTGTTAAAATGTCGATACATCCGTATCGCATGGACTGTGATCGAGCACAAGAACGCGTGCAGGTATTTCGGCATTTGTTACGACATGGACGATTAGAAATGGACGACTTGTGAATGATGACTAATATACAAATAAGTAATAATATAACGACGAAATAAATGATTAAATACTCACGTTTATACTGTTTTATAAAAAGCACCTCACGACGATCTCGATAACAACAATTCTCGACGTCTACAGACAATCTTTTACTGAGCTCGGGTGTCGAAACGCAAAAATATTGCTACTACTGCTTCGTTTCTCTGCTCGCTCCGTGTGTATTCAACGTTTTCCGTTCGCTCACTCTGGCTGGCTGAACAAATGGTTGGAGACTCGTTGGACTTGCGCGTGTGTTCTCTGCTACTCGTGCTGTTGCTCGCAGTTTCCTTGTGTACGTGCGTGTGTGTGCGTATGACCCGTGCGCGGTTTGGAATCAGAATGTCGGATACAGAGAGATGACTCGAAGGCGCTGCGTGTGCAATCGAATGTGATGTTAAATACTGTACATGCCATTGCTGAAGCCAAAAGTTTCGTCGAGTACAATGTGGCAACGCATGCGCGCAATGAGAAACTCTCGGTCATTGTTTCTAACATGATGTTATACACATCTTGCAACTTTGTTAGTTTAACCTCGACCATGCAATGCCACAGCGGTTACAATTATTCTGGCTTCAGAGGTTTACAAACAAATTATATGTAATAGGTGCATATGGCAAATGAAAATGGCGCGCACCGGAACGATCGCTACGTTCAATGATACCTACAGAAAATGGCGGCCTATTTGAACGTGATTCCGTGCTAGATGCTTTGTAAACTTGGTCCAAGGTGTGTGACTTCGACGAATACACTTTACAATTTTTAAAAATTGCAAAATTGATACAAGACACAACAGAAAAATAAACGGTTTGGTATTTGAATAGTTTTTGATTGATGGGTGTTCGAACTTGTTAGAAAAATGTCAAATATAATTACTAAGTAACCGATAGCCAACTGCGATTTAAACTATATGTTGATATAGAGCGTTAAAACTATTATTAATAATGGTTTTTAATTAATTATCAGAAATAATGGAAAACTAGCATTTAATTAATTTCTCCTCGGCAGGAGAAAGTCAACATTTTTTGACATTTTCGGTGAGGTAGTTTCCATTTCTTCCGCCGATAAATATGGTGACGCTAATGTCAAAATGTATTAGTTCATAATTTTATCAATGGAAATTATGAAGGCGCTAACTGCACGTTTAGCACATGAAAATAAAGTTCAGAAGTCTAAAAAAGTTGAAAACTCGCAATTTTATGTCCGAAAACTCGTGAGCTAATGGTCGGAGGGGCAAGTTTCATTTCAATTTTAAATACTAACATATTTAACTAAATTTTGACCCCTTTTCGAAGCGTTAAAGGCAGCAAAGATTGATTTTCATAAGTTTATCACAAAATATGTAAAGAATCAAACCAAGTACATACATAAAATCTCAATAATATTTAAAAATGTAATAATAATTATTCAAAATAATACACTAGTAAGAGATTCGTTCAATAAATAATCAATTAATTAAAAAGATGCCATTAATTAAATGACTCATTTTCGTTTACAAAACATATTAACATTCAATTATGCGTACATATAATTAATATTCGTTTGAAAGTGCATTTTAACAAATATAATAACATAATATACTCATTCACATTTTTCTTTGTAAAGAGACAAATAACATCCGTTGTATATATATATTTTGTGTAAACATTGAAATATTGTAATAAAAAAGACACTCCAAATATATGATACCCCAAGGAATGTACTAAAATCTTGTTATTTTTGGTGTTAATTATTGGTAGGATTAACATTAATGATTAAATAAAAAATAACCGATTATTGTTTCTATATATAAAAAAAAAAACGCAAAACAATGTAGAACCTTCGCCATTTTCAATGTGTCATGGATTAAAATTATTTGCTTATTACTTGCGATTCGGTTATCGACGATTCAGTCTTAATAAAAATAGATTGACTCAGGACACATTCATATAACAGATTTCCGATTATTGTGATAAAGCTGCCACGAACACACGATAACAGACAGCGCGCTTGTCATAGTATTTGTATTATTTATAATATAAAATTTTGGGCACTTAATGATTTGTTAATAGAATTTTTAGTACTATCATAGATTTGCCGCAATGTTTTTTTCTTAGCTTTAAAATTATTTACATAAGAGTAGCGTTACGTTTTTCCAATTGTTATTATAACTTTTAAAAATATAAACTTTTACGATTTATGAGATTTTATCTATTCTCTGCAACAATGTACTGGTTTAATTTATATATCAACATGATGACAATCTATTCGTCAAAATACCGCAATTAACTGCAATTCATAGAATTTTAAAATGACGCCACATATTAATAAAATTAGTAGGTCATTTACCGTTTTCTTTCTTTCTTTTAATTATTAATAGCATTATTAAATTACGTAGTAAAATATCTTTGCTAATCTAAACAAAATATGTCTTCTTACCGCCATTGTATAGAATAATTCAATGCATCATCATTCAACTGTCCATCATTACCATTTTAATTTGAAATTATGAATATATTTATAATAATCAACGCCAGTTATTTGGTTGCTCATAATTATTTGCATTCGAACAGTACCGCATCCGACAAATAATCCGATTAAAATAAAGAGGACCTAACCATTGCATAGGGAATTATAGAGTGGAGATCAACTCGACTCAGGGACAAAGATTTCAATACTCTTGTCATTGGACGCCTTCGCCTCGCGCATCGCTCTCCGTCGTTGTTCCAGCATCTGCTTCCGTTGTAATTCTCGCTTAACACGAGCTTCCTCAGCTCCTGCACTCCGAGTTCTCGATGATGGACCTATCGCCATTTTAATTTTTGCTTTACCATTCGTTTTATTACTATCTTCAGGTCGGGTTTTCTACAAAATAATAATATTAATAATAAAACCTAATAGCTGATAATATTAAATAATCTTACAATAATTTCTTGCCAATTATTTGCACGTAGGACATCCAGCTCTCTGAAAATTGAATCTATCTGATCAACTTGTAGCATTACCATGTCCCAGAAACCCTGCAGATCTTGATTAGTTGTCGGGAATGCTTCACCATCAGCCTGTAAGACAATCAGACAGAATTAGAAACAAACGCAAATAAAATCTAGGTCAAAGTTTGAGAATAAATATAATCATTACAATTTTTTTTTTCTTTTTAAATATTTAAACTAATTAGCACCTGATTTAAATTATTAGTGCACAGCCCTTTGAATTGTTGCATTTTTTGGGAAACCAGTAATCTCGCTTTTCCAGCAGCAGATCTAAGGAATCCCTTAGCATTCTCGCAAAGTTTTCCTTCACCAGCATTCAGTTCCTCTTCAGCTCTATCAGCTAATGCTAGCAGTCGCACGGTCTCATTCTCCAGAATCTTGAGGAAGTAGTGACCGTCTTTGACATCTGTGAAAATGGAAAATAAGGATAATTGTAGCACTACCGATACAGAGAGTTGAAAAAGTCGGAGGAGCGCGCAAGCGATTGAGCGAACTACAAGCAACATGACTGCAACTGCGACTGAAACTATGTCTAAGTTTCAGTAGTCGACGGACCGAATTTCCACGCGGAAATAAAACAGGCTCGGCCACAACGCGCTGTGTCTCGTGGCACACCCGCTCGAGTCTTAACTAATTAATCCCAATTTCGATCCCAATCCTAACTTCCCAAATCATTGCAGATGCTTTTCTCTCGCTTACTTGTTGCACTCATCTTGAAAAAATTCTTTCCCGATTGAAATCCTTAAATTTGATTACAAAAATATTTCGAAAAGTAAAGGGAAGTTATAGAAGAAGGTTTTTAGCCGAAAGCGTAATGTAAAAATTAATATAAAAAATGCGAAACAAAACGACGCGTGGAAAGAATGCAGAGCTGCGATCTGACTGCGTCAAAATAGAACAGATGACAAAAATAGACAACAAGTCGATAAACGTGACACAAGTCAAATTAAACGGCCGCCGCCGCCGTATACTGCAAACATACACATTCCAACTCACCTTCTTCAATTGAAGATTCTTTCAGCTCCAAAGCATTAACACCTAAATTATCCACCTCAATGTCAACACATTTACCATTAAGATTATTATTAATATTCGTTTCATGATGCGCATCATGATTCTTGCCATTGATCATAATCTCAGGTTTAGTAACAACGTCTTTGAGCTGAGGCAAAGTATTACTTTTCTGAATCGTATCCACACCTCTTCTAGGACTAAAAGTTGGCAATTGAGCACGAAATTCTGGCGTCAAATGCCTTAG